>VZTL01053808.1:0-18342 GCA_013400535.1 Scopus umbretta
TGATGCAGTGCCCTTCTTGATAACGTCTTTATAGTGATGTGTTTGTGTTAATTTGTAAGTTTATGTGCAGGGACCATATTTAATGATTCTAAATAATTTTCATTAAAACCTTTCTCCATTTATGACTAAATATTCTACTGGTTAATCCTGAAAATTCCAGCTGAGTTCTGATTCTTTCACAGACAACCCAGCTCTGCCTGGGTAGGATTCATCTTCACCTATCCTCAAGTATCTGCATCTGAACTAGCCACCTTGGAATCCCTTTAAAGCCAACACAGACCAAACTGGTCTCATTGGAGTCAAGTGTACAGTGCTCCACATCCTAGAGCGCATATCCAAATTAGGTCAGATGAATCAAATCCTCATCTCTTTTCTAGTTCAGCCAGAAGCACCCACATGGTGAGCCCCTAAAGAAGGTGAAATTAATTCAGGCTCTGAAACCTTCAATTCTACTTATACATGGTTGAGCCTGTGTAATCCTAATGCTCCCAGTAGCTACTGTGCCTATGGAAATGCTTGGCACTTGGGAAACACTTCTGTTGATATAGAAGAAGTAACAAGTTCTGCTCACTCACCATCGTAAGAAGTGACTAAGAAGGAAGTAACTATGGACCTACTAATGATCAAATCTGTTGAATAACGAATTTCAGCATTTACATAATCACTTTTTATGAGACCTTGAACTGAAGGAACAGCAATAGAACAAATCACTGGAAAAAGGATTATGAATATTTTTTTTTAAATTATTTTCTTCCTTTATTTTTTCCTTTGCAGCAATTATCAGGCTGGTAAAGTGAATAGGAATGCCATTCCAACAACTATAGCAACAAAAAATTAGCACCAGATGAGATGTTTGACTTAGACTGTCACACAGATTCTGTCAAAACTGAACTAACAAAATATTGGAAGGATATCTAAACACAGGCTATGACCTCATTCTTCACAGAGAATGGGGGTTTTACTGTTGCTTCCTTCATCTGGAGGTATATCAAATGCTGTACATACATGTGTGTCCAATAATTCAAGCATCACCCTCTTTTAACACTGGCCAGCACTTAGCCAGTCTGTGTAGCCAACTGAGCAGGTTACTTGGGCAGAATTTGCCTGATTTTAGAGGACCAGCATAGATCCATGCATCTGCTTTTAACATCTGCTGATTTTCATTAGCATTTTGTTTCTCAGTGCAGTACTTTACATATATCTTTACTGAATTTCATCTATCTGCTTTTGAGCCATGTCTCATCATGTGAATTTTAAGCCTGTTCTCCAAGCCCTTCTCAGGGCTTAGTGTCAGGTAAAATCTTTATAAAACATGCTCTGCATTCTGTTATCCAAGTTGCTGATGAAAATATGAGCCAGTATGGATCTTTGTGGAGCCCCACATGAGACAGTCTTCCAGTTTGACATCAAATTCAGCTACAGACTGTTCTCTGTACATTTGTTTTATAACTGTTCAATTCAGACACCTTTACTGTATCACCAGCACCTCTTCTTAGGTCCAAATGTATAATGTCTGTTACTTCCACCTTTTGTGCTAAGCTATTTACCCTGTAAAGAAAGAAATTGGTTTGGCAGTGTTTGTTTTTGCTCTTGATTTACCACTTTATTATCCTCTACGTGCTCGTAACTTGGTTATTTAACAATTCCATTTAATCAGATGACTAGCTGGCAGAGAATATTTTGCTCTCAAAGGTTTTCAAGGTGGCATCTAATTATGCCAGCAAAATGCTATCATATGTACATCACTGTCTGCATGGGTTAAAACACAAGGGTCCCCCAGATCATGCTGGAACTAGACCAACTACTACTGAAAAAGCTGCTCTGGAAGTGGCCCCAATACAAAGCACACAATAACATGGCAAATCTGACCTCAGGGCAGCTGCTTATGGCTCTGGCAGATGCCCTGCTACATCATGCAGATATACCCATTTTCTGCAAGCTAGTTCAGGGATCTCCAACATGGCTGTCACATACCGGAGAATCTGCTTCCCTGAGTCCAGAAAGAGCACTGTCCCACTGCCCCAACCAGGCAAGGAGGCCACATCAAGAAGCACACACAAATCAGAAAATGAAAAATACAATAGAATAGTGTAGTTACAGGAGCCGGCCAATGCAAGAGCAGTCACAGCAGCTGCTCCTTAGACACAGTCTTTGTGAGAAAAAACAGTTTCAAACAGCTGAGCACCAAAGAAAGCTTGAATCCACTCCTAGCCTTTCTTCTAAAGGAGGCACTCACAGTTCAGCACAGATTCCAGCACACCATATGCTATGCAGAAAGACCAGTTTGGTGATAAAAATATTTCCTCATGGTCAAGAAATCTATAGAACCCAGAGGAAGCCAGACAAATAACCAAATGAACTCAAACATTTTCAAGTCATTCAGTTTCCTTAGGTGATGGTAGTACTGACAGCTGATGGTGGTACTGACAGCTGATGGTGTACCACACCAAACATAAACATCTGAAAATTACCCTGGTTGTCTGCTGTGGCCTGAAAGTAGTCTCTTAGGCACCATGACACATTTCCAAGCAAGGTTAATAAGGGAAATAGCCAGGGCTGACAGATTTTTAATGGAAAGCATCTGTCTCTGAATACAGCTAATTTCTGCATCCCAGAGAAAGGTTACAGAAGATCTGCTTTTCCCCCCTGCAGACAGAGTATTCTTACTAGTACTTTATTAAAAACCTTTCTTTCCATAGGCTAAAATATGATCTATGTCTTAAAGAGGATTTTCTGTTTTCCTTCCTGCCAAAGAACTTATATAGCTTTGCAGGTATGTAAAGGTAAAGTAAGGAAGGTAATGTACTAATAGCTTGTTTAGCATGCAAATACTAGGTACCTAAGGTTTCCTTTTGCACATGTTTTACTTGTATTTCTGAATGCTATTTGAATAAAAAGGACATGGTTCATACGTTTTTGGGGAGAAACACCTTTTAAAGATAACTGTAGAATCCATAAAGTATTGATTGTTTCATATTGCAGACCTGAATGCTACTACGACAGTCTTGAGAATGGATCTCATGTGAAGCTCTCTGTGACACTAGGTGGCACTGTAGAGCAATTCTGACAGTTTTAAGACTTCCTACAGCTCAAAAGGGACCATTTTTATTATCTAATCTGACTTCCTACATACTGTAGGCAACAGAAATCCAACAAAGAGTTCATGCCTCGCTCCAAAACTGTGCTTCAACAAAAACATATTTTTAGACATAGGTTTTGACCTCAAGGAAAATGAATACAAACATATAATACTGCAAAACCCTAATTTGCCTTTCTGATAACATAAAACAGTTTGTGTCCTAGATCTTAATCTCTCTGTTAAACAATTTGGACCATTTAAACATAACAACGATAAAATACCTGTTTAAATTCAGAGTGAACAAAAGGATGCATGTTCCTAGCATGACCGTAAACAGGACCAGCACTAAATTCAGTGTGACAGTGAATTCTCATTAAGTGTCTCCTTACAGCAGCACCAGTCTCAGAAGGAAGCATTTGCCTTTTATGAATGCTGGTACTGTGATGCCCCTACACTTCAATTCCATTTAAATCACTTTTACTTTTGACTGACTTTATCATCTCCAGCCTGTCCTTTCTGCTAACAGCTTATTTTCTACTGGCTGCATAGAAGGTTGCAGCATGTCAATTTTTTAATTTAATTCTTCCAAGTGTGACTGTATACAATTTCCACTGTTCACAGTGGCATCAGGCAGTGACTTTGTGCTTTCCACCAAGAGCTCTGAAGCTTCATACTAAAGAGCAGATGAACTTGTGTATGTGCTTTTATCAATCCCTGTTTAGTAACAGGGCCTGGACTGCATTACAAGAGGGAAAGGTGTGTGCTAAACTCTCTTCAGTTTTGTGATCAATTCAGACCCTTCTGTCTTTACTGCCACTCTTCAGCAAACACTTCTTATGGAACAAGGTTACGAGTGCTTATGGATACCGTTATAGTAGGAGATCTGAAGAGTTGGTTCCTCGGGTAGCAGATGACAAGCCAGTGGGAGATCACAGGCTCCAAAGCACAGTAACAGCCAGATACCTCTAGGCCCAGGCTCAGGTGGCTGTCTGAGCCAGCCTTGGTAACCAGACCTCAGAAACACTTCAGGAAATGGCTTTTGGAAGGAATGATGACCAAAAGGCCTTTGTTGGGGTGAGCAGAAAAAAAGACTCTATCAGTTCCTCCACAAGAAAGAGAGACTTGGTATGTATCTATAGATAAGCAAGATCAATCAGTGAAATCTGACTCTGTCATGAATCAGTTCTTCCTAAATTGAGATATGCTGTAAAACTGGTCAAAAACAGTAGTCAATATTTTACAACATACATGTTTTAAAAAAATTTTTAACAGCTGTTTCGAAGTGGAAAGATTAAGATATTCCATTCTGGAATGGTAAACCCAGAACATTTCAAGAGTATTTTTTCTTTTTTCTACAAGAAATTAATTTTGTCAAAACTGACATGCTTCAAAATATAATTATATTTTCCATTTTGAAGTGCTTTGTTAAGTTTCCCACCCAGTCTTATTTTTTTTCCTGACTATTTTAGAGCTTTCAGGCTGGGTTAATCAGCTTTTATGACCTTCTCACATGCAAAGTGAAGAATTGTCTTCGATTCTCTATCCAGAGGAGATGAGAGGGGTTCCTCCCCCTGGAGATTAGCAAGTGAAATCAAAACACCTTGAGTTAGACTTTTCATTTCTTCCTATGCAATTTCCAGAGCCACAGTCTATTTTTGTATGAAGTCCCTGTGCGTATCTGTGAGCTAAGCAAATACAGATTCGGAGCTTGCTTATCATCAGTAATGAAGTAAAGGTCAATCTTTATATGAAGCCAGTGCTTGTGACTGTCAGAAAGAAAAAAGGCTTGTGTCATTTAACATCAAAAGTAAGGGACGGCGAATAACCAGATATGCTAGGAACAAACACACTTTATTTCACTTGAATTAAAAAGTCAGAATGTGTGAGAGCCAAATCAGACTCACTGTTTTGTCTCTGCGATATCTAGTTCCGGTAAAGCACCCCGACCAAGATTCTGGTACCTTCTGGCTAGTTTCACTCACACTAAGAAAATGCAACTGGTGGACTGGAGGAAGCAGCTGTCAGCATTTCTCAAGGAGTTAAGGCTGACAGCATAGCAGGAGAAAAATCAAGACTGGCAAAAAAAGAGCTCGTCTAGAGCGTCCTTGTGATACAGAATCGTATAGTGACCCAGCACATTTACTGTTTTCATTAATGACCATGGCCCCCTTAGAAATGAGGGAATAAAATTGGCTGATGGCACAAGGTGGAAGATACTGGGAATATAGATGAATGTCCAAGTATCCTGCTGCAAGAACCAGATGACCCAGAGGGCAAAAATAATAGAAACAAAATGGAATTAAGTGTAACAATGCTACATGCAATGCCATGAATTTAAGAATAAACATTTTTGGTGGAAGTGGGAGAAGCTCATTAGTTGGAAACAGCAAACAGAAAAAGGTCAAGATACATGAGTTTATCACAAGATAATCTACAGTCATAAATGTGATGGGGTATGAAAAAAGCAAACATGGTATTAGAATGCATCAAGAGAGGGCTTTCTAGTAGAGCCAGAGAAGTGATAGAATGTACAATTTCAAAAGCAGAAGTCTGGATGGGAAAAAAGGCAGAGAAAATGCTAGTACTGAAAATTATAAGCTCCCAATAAAGAAATCAGATCTGCAAGGAATATAGAGTCAAAACTCACTGATGTAAATGGGACTCATTCTATTGAACTCAGTGGAGGATGGGTGGATCTCCAGACTCATGGATGTGGCCTGGAAAGAAAAAACCTCCATGTCACATGTTTTAACCAAAACCACTTCTTTGTGTTATTTTAATCCAAAGGCCACTTAAATCATAGTACTCCAATAGGACATATAGGCCATTTGCTTAGTCTTTCTATTAATCTGACTCAAAAAGTTTATGAAAATGATGTCCTGGAATGCACCACAATATTTATAATGGCTCCTGTTCTTTGCTTTAGCACCTGTAATTCGTCAAGCAATAGAAAAGGGTAGAACAAAAGATCACTTCCCCAGCATATTGACTGACCTTTATGCCTACTTTTGCTATTTATATTGGCAGTGAAGTACGCAAAACACAAGTAGGAAGGAAAACTTCTGATTTTTAGGAAAACCCTTTTAAAAATTGTGATTTTGTTGAAGTCACCTCTTACCTTAGCTCTTCAACTTAAAATTTACCTGGTAATTTTCCATTTGTAAATGTTGAAGTTTGTTTGTTTTGCGGGTTTTATTTTGCTACATATTGTTGTATTGGTCATGTTGTTCAGATGATATAGAAAATCACTGGCAGTCTTACTTTCCTGGGCCAGAACAGAGCACTGTACATTCTTTGCAAGTGAAGATTAATGGAGTAATCTATGAAACTGTAAAGAAATTAATAATTATTATTCCATACTGCTCTGCCCTACTTGCTCTCTACAAAGATACAAAGCAGAAGGTAAAAAATCAGAAAAATCAAAAAGTCAGAAAGTTCATTTTTCCACTCATGCTAATTAATAGTTACTAGTACCACTAAAACTTTTAATTAATTTCTAGGTGACTAAGGCCATCATGACTTTTATCTAAATAACTTGTGTTTCAGTGTAAGTTTCAGTCAGTGATACTAAGTAGCAACCATGGCTTCATGAAAAAGAAATATCACAGTGAACATCACCATAAGTTTCATTTCCCATTTTTGCCAGTTTAATATGCATCCCATCATGTTTAAGCTGTTGGTATTTGCTTTTGAAAAATGAGTTAGGTGGTACATATCTTTTCTTATTTCCAACTTCTTCCACAGCAGATCATGCTCTTCATTGCAGTGAGCAATCTGAGCACTGCAGTTGTGAGACTGAGCCCTTTCAATTGCTACTGCACTTTATGACTTTGGCTATACAGACAGTAAGGGAAAAGAGGTGCCTCCAGAGTCTGGAGACTGTAATTAAGAGGGGAGTGTCAAAGGCAGACAGGAAAGCAGGTAAGCAGGGCAAAGGCTAACCGAAAAGCAGGGCAAAAGCTGACTGAATTACTTTGAGGAACGTCTAGGGCAATAGGGAGTAATCCAATAGGCTATAAGGATGGATGAGGAGGAGAGGAAGAATAAAAGGAAATTATATCTCTTTATATCCAGTTTTAAGAAATGTCTTAGTCCTCTCTCAACGTTATCAAGCCTTATGTTGAAATATTGTAGATCTAACAGGGATGGATAAAGAAAAGGCCCCTACCTAGTCACATGGGTAACTCTTCACTCTGAAGTAAAACTTATTACATTCTCAGGAAGCCAGTCTGTTCTTATTCCTACAGGGTGTTAACATTTCGCCTTGAAATGTGTCCGAGTGGCTGATAGTTTAATTGCTCTAATTTGCACATTTAATTCCGAAAGAATTATTCATTGCAAATCTCCCACTCTCTAGGGCTGTCAGTCCTGTCCTTCCATTTAATGAATATACAATACTAATATAGCTGCAACTTTCTCTGTTCTCACAAGATTTTAATAGATTATTTAAGTATTCTTATGTGAATTTCCTTTTATGAGCCGTTCTAAACCACTGTTTAGATCTCGGTAGATAATACACAATGTCATTTATTGTTGAATTTAATCTCTTGCTATAGAAACAGGTAGTAGGCTGCAATTTTCCCAAGCATTCACTTTCAAAAATAGTCATGCAGTAGTTGATATGAATGAAATATATATTCTGGACCTCTATCAGATAGCCACAATTCTGATTTATGTCTAAGCTACAGACCATTCAAGCTTCTATTGTGTTCTGGATGTATGTCAAGTTTCCGGTATATATGTTGATAGGTTTGAAGCTAATTTTCCTTGTATATGCTCCAGCCAGACCTTGTCAGTCGAATGCCTAAGTAATATTGCAGACAGGAGGTTATATTGGTAAGTATGTTCAAAGAGAGTGCATAAAAGAAGTCAGAGCACAACAGAAAGCGCGGTCACTAACCCACCCACTGGCACTCTCACAACTCCTCCTTTTACCTCTGTTGCTTTCATCAATGGCCAAACCATATACTGTGCAGAACTTTAGAGGCTTAAGGCTTTCATTTTTTATTTTCCTGAATTATTCTCTAATTTACAGCACTGGAGTCCAAAAGAATTTAAAAAGTTTCAGCACAGTTTTTTCATACCCACCTCTGTGTAATACATAAAAGCCAGACATTATTGTCTCTATGTGATAAAAGTTATGAGCTTGCGTATAATGAAGGGAACCCCAAAAGCTACTGTAACCATTAATAAATATGACCTTGCTTAAAAATAACTTATTCTTCAAAATGTCAATGCACATTGTCACTAAAGCTCAATATTTAGAAAGGATTTTTTTTAAAAAAAACAGCATTCACTTCATAATTAACATATTACTCAAGTTTTTTCTACATGTTGATTTGTCTGTCCTAATAAGACATTTTTCATAGGATTCATGTGCTAAGACCACCATCTCTTAGAAATTTACAGTATACTGATTTTGTATGAGACAGACTATGAAGGAGCTGAAGACCCTCATTTGGAAACTGAATATCTGCTTCCAAGTACTAGGAATAAGCCGGATCTAAAACGATACAAATTGTGTTGCTGTGATGTTCAGTGTGTCCCCAGCAACTTTATTAACAGAAATATTTTTAAATAACTAGATTAATATGTACAATCTGGCAATTTTGTTACCTAAATGAAAAAACAGAGCTAGTCTCTTTTCAGTTGTTTTTGAGATGAAACACTTCAAATTTAACCAGCATTGTTGCCATTCTGTGGAAGTTTTCCATTCTTGCTCCAAGATCCCAGGTGGAAATGTAAAAAACTCAGCCTGGCTGCCCTGTATCTGTCTAATTCCGATATCTTGTCAGACCTGGACATTTCCTGCCTGACTTATCCTGGTGTTTACACAGAACAGCAGCCCTTTCTTGGGGCTACATCTAAGCTACCTCAGAGATCCCTGTTCATTATATTATTAAAATAGTGCTTTGTCTACTTTGAATGGCAAGAAATTTTGCAAGCTATACCCTCCTCAATGTAGTTGTTCAAATTTTTGTGCTGCTGTTCTGAAGCATCGTCATTCATATTAGGCATCTTAGAGAATTTATTTTCTTCTTTTTCTTTGTTTAAATGATTTTTCTTCTGGGACTCTGATGTCAAAGTATATCATTATAGCTAAAAATCAGTACTTTAAATGTAGAGGGAAGGCAGAGGTGTTTTCAGGTTAAGTGACTGCTGCAATTTCTTATGCCGAGTCCTCAGTCATCTTGTATCAACACAGATACACCACAGAAATGCTTTATAAATTGAGTCTTCTGTATTCTTCCAAAAACATTATTTTGCTACAGCACACCCAATAATATCTGCCAGAGGATATGGTGTGATTCATGCTGGCTGAACTGAATACTGAGGAGGTGGATTTTTAGTGATAAATGAGAATGAAATAGAGGCAGCATATAAACACATTCACAGCTGATACTGTAAGGACTGAATGAGATAGATTGGATTAGCAGAGATAGTAAAGGACAACAAACTTCTCAAAATGTGAAAGTAGGCATACATTATTGTTCTCTAACAGCATCCAACTACAGTACCAGAGAAATGCTTCAGCAGAAGGCTGGGATGGCTCTCTGGGTTTGGCCCCAGCTCCCATGCTCCCTTCCAGCTCACTTTGTGGGGTCCCTGGGCTTCAGGACTCTGCCAAGGGCACTTCTCGCCTCTTTAGCCTCCTCCATGCTGCAAGCTAGAGACTGACACGTGGCCTTGCTTTGGGGATACCTTGGCTTGTATTTGCTCCCTTTTCTACCTCTTCCTGTTCACTCCTAATATCTAGAAGCTACCCATGAGACTGTAAGTGTTTAGCCAGCACCCAAATTCTTTCAGTCCACTCCATTTTCTGCCCAGCTAAACACCCCGGCGCTAGCAGTCATTATCTCAGTGTGCTGGGCAGTGCCAGAGCAGTGCCCGGGGAGGTGTATGCAAAGCCATGGTCTGAACTGAATCCAGCTGAGGAAGGTGATGGAAGCAGGGATAAAGCTAGGGGAGGACATGGAATATCTTGGGACAAAAGTATCTCCAGTAAGGCAAAACTAAACACCAAAGCTGAAGAAAGTGACCTCCACCATTGCTGTAGTGGGGCAGGGGGTGAGGATGGGGAAGAATGAGCATAAGAGGGAGGTTTTCTGTTTTGGATTATTGAGCTGCAGGCAGACAGCTAATGCCACTTCATATCCTCATGTCCTCACAATTGCCATCCAAATTCTGGAATCTGAGTGGAGGTAGACTAACGTGAACAAGAATGAGTTGCATTTTTGAACTTGAACTGATGACTGAGGAAAAGAAGGAGGAGTCAGTCAGGATTATAGTTTAGCAAACAGGCATCCATGTCTTGGAAAATGCTGTGCTTTGCAGCTATTGCACTGAAGGGCAGTGAGGAAGGGCACAAATATTTGCATTTTGGCATTCTTCCCTGAAGCTTTTCCAAAAATTTCTGTAGCTGAATGAAAGGAACAACTTCCAGGAGGATGGTGATATTCAGCATCTTGACAGCACATTCTTGGCACTAGGGTGCAGGTGGCACATTTTGCTGTGGGAAAGGTTGGTTTCCCTGAAGCCTCATTTGCTGAGGATCTTTTAACTGTTCCCCTCTTCCTGGCTGCTGGGACTTCAACAGCCAACACACTGGTGAGGTTCTTGGGAAGAGCTACCTCCCTCACCTCAGCTCAGAGCTAGGCATTACAGCCAAGCTGCTCCCTGCAGGTCTATGTTTTGATTGTTTTAAGGTGTACTGAGCCCCAAATCCTGTCTGTCTTTCTTTATTTATTTATTTATTTATAACAAGCTAAATAAGAGATCCCTCCTGTGCTGGATGGCTGCGACAAGTGGGCTAATACCAGCAGCTTCCCCCCCAGGCCGCTGGTCAGAAATGAAACTGAACTGCACCAAATGTCACCTGGTGGCCTGGTTATGACAGGAAGATGTGGAATGGAAGGTTTGGTTTTTTTCTTTACACAAATTAAATAGGCTTTTCCTTTCGCTGAGCAGTTCTTTTGCTGCACTTAGATCTTAAAGGGCTGTGACCCAGCAAGAGGATTGTGAGAAAAGGAAAAATTTGAGAAGAAATTAATATTTGAAGTTCACTCACTTTAGCTTTAGATTTAGAAGCTAAGGGTGCTAGAAAAAAATAGGAGAAATAGAATCACGACAAAACTATGGAATTCAAAGGAATTGTAACTCCACAAATGAAAACCTTAATTTCAAGTCTCCATTTCTACTCCAAATTGAATTCATATGGTGGCAAAACTTGTTCTTAATAGTAAAAATAATCTGATATGACAAGAAGATAAATTCTCCACTGCTGAATAATTCATCCTGTTTATCAGTTGTCATCACAGCCTCCTGAACAAAACATTAAGAAAACATTTGCATTCGAGATCTAATGTTTAAAAGCTACATTACTGTGCTATTGGTATTAATGAAGAAAAAGAAATGTATATTTATTATTTTTTGTCACTTTCTCCTCCCCAGTCACCCTGTCCGCAACTGCAATGCCTCCCTCCAAAATTCAGGTCCCTCTGAAGCAACTGGGGGTTGTCAGCCCCAGTTCTTGTCCAGCTGCTGTTGACAAGTATGAGTGCCATTTATAAACTGCTGGCAACGCATATATGAATGAAGAATATGAAATTTTTGTCACATGCTGCATTTCCAGATCAGCTGAGTATTCCAGTATTTCACTAAGACCAATTTGCCTGCATAGCATCATCCATAGAAAAGGAAGTCTGAGCACATTCCAAGATTCAACTCTGCAATGTGTTGGGGCCTGAAAAGTTAAGTTCTAAAAGGCAAAACCAGTGAGTGCCATGGTGCAGAGTCTGGACAGAAAAGGCAAGGACCAAGCTGTAGGCATAGCAGTGCACCAAGAGGCTGCCTCCTGCGCCTGTGCTGCAAGGAGCCAGCTGAGCGGTGACCGATGGAGCAGCAGCTTTGCCATCTCTTGGGTTTGCTCCTGTGCCAGGGTGGCAGGAGCCACGTGGGGAAGGAGCTGGGTATCCCTGGGACAGTAGTTACTTGTCGGTTCAGGATGGCATATTGCATGCCTCATGTACTCTTGGCCCCAGGCCTGCATTTGGCAAAGCCTAGCAGGAAGAGCCGCAACCACCACTGATTCACTCACCAGATTTGTACTACGGACATGGCATCTGCCATCCTGGGCACTTTTTAATGGTTGGAAATCATATTGGAGTTTTTAAAACAGTTTCCCTAAAGAGTTCTCCTGTTGTTTATACAGTGCCTGCTAAAAAGAACTGTGGGTACAACATCTTTCATACCTTGCTGATTTTTGTTAAATGTTCATTTTCTGTTTGCAGTAAAGGTATGCCTACCTGTTGTGCTGAACTGCATGGCAGCCCCTAAATGAGCTGTCAGCTTGAGTACTACAAACACTGAAGTCAACTTAGCTATGTATGTTATCCAAATATTGAGCACAGCACCATACTCCTTGTAGCACTTAAGGTGTTTCACTTAAAAGCAGATTAGTCATGTCTACGCTGTTATGCCACATGGACAACGTGTCAGTGCTAATGAAGCTTTGGAAATCTCAAATAATTTTATCTATGAAATACAGACACTTCTTATATTTGTCTCTCTTTAGGGGTGACAAGGCCCACAGCCAATGCTGTGTCATTAAATATAGAGATAAGAAGGTAGTTATTTTCTCATTCAGAATAATAATTATGTTACTCACTGCTGCTCCGTAGAAGCCAGGCTGGCTGTGCACTCACTGCGCTGTGATGATAGCTGGTTGCATGTGGTAGGCTGGAACAATGAAAGCTGAAAGGCAGAAATACTAATTGATAATGTAAATGGGAACTGCACTCAGATCTTCCAAAACTGAAATTAATTACAGGTGTGACAATTTTGGCAGAAGATGACAATTTGTTGCAATAAAAATTTTTATTATAAAAATAGATTTAATTCACTGACATTTACCTTAAAAAGGTTTCTCAGTTCTAGGAAAAGGTTTGCAGTATAAGCCAGATATATACACCTAAAAATAGGCAGGATGTTGAGGCTCCTCTCCTCATAGAGGAGAGGAGCTGGTCCATTGCTGGTCCAAAGAAGCAATTTGAAATGGGGCCTCTTCCAAATGAGCACACTGACCACTGCTCACTTGGATAGGCTTGCTCCAATTCTTGCAATTTTTGAAAGATAAGACTTGAAATCTAATGTGATGATAGTTTGGTTTTGTGTATTTTAAATGTCAGCATTTTTCATTAAAAGGAATTTCTTATCCAGACAATGTATATGAAATTTGATATAAAATATTTTTAAAGATTCTCTGAGGTTTTCCTGCCATCAAAGGTTCAGAAATGCGCATGATTGTGTAATATCATCAGAAAGTCCCTTCAGGATCTCAGGTTCATTTTGGGAGATTAGGTCAGTTCCCTAGGTCTTAACTTTTGTATAAGACTATATTTATTTTCAACAACAGCATTCCCAGGAACTGTTTTTTCACAACAGCTTTTTTTTTTTTTTTTTTTTTTTAAATGCACTTTCATTCCTTCTGGTATCTGACCTTGTGCAGCCTATCTCCAAAAAAACAAAACTAAAACCCTCAGATTGATTGTTACGCTCTGGTAATCAGAGATGGCAGATGACAAATTTAATTGTGTTGCAGTATTACTAGCATGGTTTTCTGTGTGAGAGATCATACATAGTGAAGCACACAAAGGAAGAAGGATGCTAAGCAAAATGAGATGAAGTATTTTATTGTTCAGCACCGGTAAGAGCTAATCTTGTCCCACTGAAATGAATAGAGTTGTTGTTACAGACTAATAGATGTGAAGTCTGTCCTGATCTAAACAAAAGGAAGTAAAAATCATCTTTTCTAAGAGCGCTTGAGACTCTCACAGAACTTCTTCCATCCATGCTGGTGATCATATGAACCCTCTCTTAATACACTGACATGCTGTGATTTTTTCTTTTTACTCTAAAAGAGATGAAGAGATGCATAAACAAATTACATTAAGGGGAATAAAACGAAACTGGGCGGTAGCAGAATAATAGCAGTCAGAAGACAGCTAGCTTTACAGACATACCAGTGTGATGAAGAGCCTGGTGGTTGTCGTTTAACCCCATTCGGCANTCATCATGGTGACGATGACTTCTCTTGGCAAAAGCTTTACTTTTACTTAACGCTGCATCTTGTCTCTTGTCCTTCATATGCAATTATGTGGCAAAGAAAACCCAGCATTTTTAATACTGTTTGTTGATGTTATTTATACCTGAAGCCTTTGCCATTCCAAGTCCTTGTATGGAAGGATGGGTGTTCCCTTTCTGTCCTTGCAGGACAGCCACAGTCTTAGTCAGCAGCAGAGCTCCCAATCCAAACGTGTCTCTCACTGCTGGAGAGCCAGCCAGTCCCACTGATGTCTGCCAGACCATCCACTTTGCTGTGCTGACAACAGGCCACAGTTCCCAACAGACAGGGCAAGGCATATGTGAAAATGGTAGTTATTTTCACCTCAGATTTGAACGTACGTCACCTCCAAGAGCAACCTGTGATGCAGAAAGAAAAAGAAATGAAGTTTTTCATTCAATGTGTTGCGCAAAATGAGTTTTAAGGGAACACTAAATCCTAGCTCCTGGAGAGATAGATGACTACATTGATTAATGTATAGCTACCTATCTGTCCAAAACCCAGCATTTATCTAGTCATTCAGCAAAGAACTCCTCCTATCACAGGAGGCTATTACTCTTGGTAGCTCTCAGGACCATATCAGCATTTCTATAATCACATTTGCACTCATTGTTATGGAAGAAAGGAACTGTTTATTCTCAAAAAGAAGAAATATGTTTGGGCATGTCCAATGAAAATTGAAGTTACATAATCTGTTACAATTAGTAAGTGAGACCGCATTAGCAAGTGAGACCACAATGCAGAAGCGAGACTGCCTTCAGGCACCAGTGAAACACGTCTGGTAAACATGCAGCGAACATGCTGATAAGGCTACCTGTCATGGTCAGGTATGCAGAAGCTGAAGAGACAGTACAGACCATATTTACTTGTATTTTATTTTACTGTAATGAGGTAAAAGCCAGAATCTTAATGTTCTGTAGCATCTATAAATAAGTAAATACTTTGTTGAGCTTGTTGGCTGGCTTTGATCAGAAGGGTAGAGGTCTCAATGATAATTAATTGCCTACAAAAATTATAAAGAGAACAGAGGAAAAGTCATAGTGTGAACATTTGCAAACTCACTCTGCCACCTTTTAGGTATTAACACTGTTATTCTGCTGCAGCAGTCTAGTGACTGCAGCAGCCTGTGCTCTAGGGGAAGATGCCACAGAAATACAGGGCTCAGAGAGCCTCTGACCAATGTTCCCACTGGATTTTACATCAAGGGTCTAAGCTATAGCCAGGCTTCAGCAGGCTTCTGGTGCTTGTGGAGCTAGTTTTTTCCAGAGACATTTCTTCTTACCTCAGAGCTCTAGGAGCAAGAAAGGGCTGTAAGTGAACTTTGACAAAAAGGTCCAGTTACAGGATAAAGGGTCACCATAGCTGCTGGCTATTGCCTTCCCCTCACTGTCCCATAGAGATCCTTTGGACTACCTCAAAATTTATTTTATCTGACATGACTATCCTATTTATGTCCAAAATGCCCTTCCTAATGACTACTTTCCATGTCCCTATAGATCATTTCCCATGTTGGTAGTATGGTCCTCTTATTAACCAGGTTTTAATACTTTGCATGGGCTTGAAACAGCTGGTAAACCAATCTTGCAAATAATGGGCGACTGTACAGTTCCTCAAGGTCTTCTATTTAAAATATTTAAATAACTAGGAAAAGAAAAAAAAAATTCACCATCTTCAGGTGAAAATAAAATGTATTCATTATTATTGCATCTATGAAGAGACAACCTTTCCTAGAAGTAGGACAAACTCCTTGACTAGTTTATAGTGAGAGAGCGCTGTGTTATTTTTTAACTTAAATACATATTTTGAATTACTTTCCTTGCCTATTCTCTTCTCTGCACTTAATTTCACACCCCCCCCCCCCCCCTTTTTTTGTAATTTCTTAATTATTGGGATATTTCTATCACTGAGTAAATAAGGTAGTGCAGCTTACTAAGCTAAACTGGCACTTGCTTGGAATCATAGATGTAAAATGAATGACACTTTTTGCAGTTAATAGAACTTCAATATTTCCAGAACACCTGAGGTTTTGGTGTCCTCCTCAGTTTACTGAATTCATGGACACAATAATGATCTCTTCAGAAAATATCTGCAATGGATATAAAAGTTTAATGATGTTCATAAAACTGCATAAAGAACAAGGAAGAAAAATCTGATGACTACACAACAATTCTTTTTTTTTTGGAAAGGGTTTCAGATGGTCCTAGAATTACCCTGTCATATTTTTTCCTCCCTTTTCTTTAAAGGAAGAAAAAGTTGATTTATTAAAGAATAAAGTCTTTCCATGGAAAGATAGATATCAGGTTTGACTATTTAAATATTCAGAATATTAATCTTTGCAGAACTAACACAAGAGATTATAAGAAACTGAGGGGGGAGACAATCTACCTCTCCCTCACACCCTAGTTTTAGGAAAAGAGAAAAAAACTTTTCTAGAGACACTGATTTAGAATCATAGAATGCTTTGGGTTGGAAGGGACCTTTAGAGGTCATCTACCTCAATGTCCCTGCAGTGAGCAGGGACATCTTTAATTAGATCAGGTTGCTCAGAGCCCTGTCCAACCTGACCTTGAATGTTTCCAGGGATGGGGCCTCCACTTAGCTTAGTGGTACAGTGAAATACTGTTCATTTAAAAGAAAAAATGAACACAACATCATAGCAGGATCAAGAGATTCTATAATGTATGGTTATCAATTGTGAAGCCTGAGCAAAATAAAACCCACAGAAAATAAGATCTGGATGAAACACTTAAAAACTTCGAATATTAACAAATTTGTCATAATTGACTCTGATTAGAATTCTCTTGTATTGAAGAGTGACCAATGAACCATGTTGCCATGGTACCATGATTAATATGGTTTGGCATCATCTCACTAGGATAAATGATTGATGGGCTGCTTTGATGTCTTTCTATGCAGTTACAACTTAATTGTTCTGTCTCTCCTACTGAAACATTTTTGGGTCTGTTTCCTTCTGCCAGTCTGAGCACCTTAGAGGAAGCTGAGGAAAAACTGATTGCTGAGAAGAGAAACAGAATTCTTGGTAACAGGAATTCCCTAAGGAGAACTCAGGGCAGAGTCTGCAACCCTGCCACTCACCTCACAGACAGCTTGATAGACATAAAAATGATAAAACTCATTTGAAGGATGGCTGTAGTCAGCCACCCACAGATAAAACAGAGTACAAAAACCAGCCAAAACAACAAGCCCCAAACCGTGTATGTAGCTAGGTCCTTGACATGGCATCTTAATACGTTATGTGTCTTTGTACAAAATATAGCCTTGCTTTTTGCATTTTAACTAAGAATCAAGGAACGTATCTATTTTTTCTCAAGCTATTAGAGCAGGGTCTAATTAATTATTAGCTATGGATATTTTATACGCTCATTTTTGGTCCTTTTCCCATTGATGGATAGATCCAGATTTTTCCCCAACCTGTCACAGGTCTCTGAATGCTATGTGCAGGCAATTTAAACCACTGGGTGACTCTTGAACCTCACCCACCTATTATTTCTATGAGCATGGCATAGTTTTTCCTCTGTCAGAGCTATAAACTTTAATAAGCTGGATGATAGCTATTGCCTGAATGGAAATATAAAGGATTTTCTAGCGTCTGTTTATGACTTATCAGATGAAAATCCAAAGTTCATCAAATTTCTAGGATAGGTTTTCTTTTTTAAAGTCTGAATGTTCATGCACAGCATGCTCAGGAACACAAATGTTCTACATAGGTAATGTAAAGGGCTTTTCTAAGGATAAAAGAAGTCTTTACAAGTTAATCTCAGAATTCTATAAGGTACGTTATATATGCTTTTTACTTGCTTTTGGGGAACTGTTGTACAATTAACCTTTTTTTTTATTATTCATCACTGAATTTTTCACCCATGCCTGAAATTTATTTAGTGACAAAAGAAAAAAAAAATTCTAGACAATAAATAATCACACAGGCAAAGATTAGTGATGACAACGTGTGCAAATAGCACTATGAAACTTCTGTAATGTGAGGCTGCTGAATGATAACATCATAGAAAAAAGAAGCTGATTGAATTATTCCTTCCATTAAGGTAACACCTATAAGCTGTAAAATCACGGCCTCGCTGTGTTCAGCAAGTAATAAAGACTATGTCCTGGTTTCGGCTGGGAT
>VZTL01053814.1:4541-17065 GCA_013400535.1 Scopus umbretta
TGCCGGCCCCCGGCCCCTCTGCTGCGCCGGGAGCGGGCTCAAGTCCGGGGGATGTTCCTGCCTGCACCTCGGAGCATCCCCCGCGGCCTCACCCCGTCCCTTCTCCCCCCGCGCTCACGGCCCCCCATGGCAGCTCCATCCTGTCCTCCGTGGCAGTGGGGCGTCCATGCAGACGCTGAGCCCCCCCGGGGTCTCTCTCGCCCGCCCCCTCCCAGGGGTCCTGCCTGCTTTTGCCCTCTCCCACCACCCCTGTTCAGCATCCCCGTGCCCGGGGGGGGGGACCCTCGCACAGACGCGTGACCCGCGCGTCCCAGGGCCCCGGGCGCAGCCAGGGGCCAGCAAGGATGGGACCGGGGGCCGCAGCCAGACGGGGGGTCCGGCTGGGAGGTCTGTCTGACCCCCCCCCCCACGCCAAGGAGCAGGAGAGGAGCTGGAGGCGGCTTTCCACCGCCTGATCTCGCGGCTTTTCAGCCTGCCGGGGAAGGGCGGGGGAGCGGGGAATGAAGACAGATGCAGATAATATCGCTGCCACCCCCCGGCCCCTGGGGGCTCAGCTACAATATCTATTATAGATGGATTCAGCAGGGGAAGGGCTTTCGAAGAGCCGCCGGCGCGCAGGGACGGTGTGCAAAGGCAGAGCGGCGGCGAAAGCGTCGAGCTGGGGGGGCCGGGCTCCCCTGGCTGCAACTGGGGGGCCCGGGGTGTGCGTGTGGGTCCCGGGGTGGGCTCGGGGGACGGCAGGTCGGGCCGTGCCACGCCGGCAGGTCCTGCATCCCTGCGGGTGCCCGCCTGGTCGTGGTACGGGGGTGCTGTGCGCCCGCCTGCGAGCTGGGGGTGCCCTGCGAGCACCCCATCCCCTCCTGCCGTCTCCGGGCAGCTCCGCTCGCAGCCCTGCTGCAGGAGGGAGAGGGTCACCTTGGGGGGAGTTAATGAGGTTTGAAAGGGAAGCGACCGAGCGCGTTGACGGAGAAGGAGCCGGGGCGGAGGGACGGCACAGCGCAGGAGCCCTTCTCCCTGGCCTCCCAAGAGGGGGACATTGGGGGGACAGCCCCGAGGCTGCAGTCTGGGGGGCTCCAGGCACCCGGGAAGGCAGGTCCGTGAGGCCCTTCCCCTCCGGCTGGGTCTGTGGCACACCGGTGGCTGCAGGGGGGCGGTGGGTGACCGTCCCTGCTCCCCCATGGGTGGCCGTCCCCGCTCCCCCAGGGTCTCAGCGTGTGTCACTGGAGGAAGCACCCGAGGGACCAGGCTCTGCAGGAGGATTTCCACCAGCCCCACATCCCCCAGGCTCCTGCCCACACCTCTGTGTCCCCAGTCCTCCATCTGGCGCCTTCCTCAGCCCTTTATTCCCCTCCTCTGCCTCCTCTCTCCTCCCCTCTGGGCTGCGTTTCTCCATCTTCCTGTGTGCTCTCCGCCGGCCCTCCTCTTCCTCCCCCAGCACCGCCAGCTCCCTGCTTTGGGGGCTGTGGCCGATGCTGAGCATCCCCCCCCCCGGCACTGAGCTCTCTGCGGGGCTCCCATCCCCGCGGTGGCCTTCCTGGCCGCAAAGCTCAGCGTCGCCGTGGGTCCCAGTGGCTGGGGGGACACCGCCCCGGGGGGGGTCAGGGAGCTGGGGAAGCAAGCAGGGGTTCGTGGGGCTGGGCACGGCACACGGAGCCTGCTCACTCCTGTCCCCCGGGAGCCTCTGGCTTTCTGCCTCCCTCTCTCCCGCTGTCACCCGAAGTGCCCGGGAATGATGGAGGGCCCTGGGGCGAGAGGCTAAGTGGTGGCGGCGGCGTGGCGGCGCGAGAGCTGGCAGTGCTGCTTGGCGTGAGAGCCCAGTCTGCTCCTCCGTGCCTGCCGCCGCTGCCGGGAGCGGTTTTTCCCCCCGGGTGAGGTGAGGCTGGGGCCGGCGTCGGGGCCGATGCCCGGGGGCTGCGGGGGACAGGCACGGCCAGGACTGCAGGGCTCATGTTTTGGGGCAGAGATGACCTGGAGCAGGGGCTGAGCAGAAGCCGGCCCCGCCGGGGTCGAGGGGTGTCGTGAGGCCTTCAGGAGCTGGGGTTGGAACGGGGAGGGCGATGGATGGGAACGCTGTGGGATGTGGGTGTGGGGACAAAAAGTCCTCAGGGGCTCGGGGGGTCCGGGCGCTTCTTGGGAGGAGAGATGCGGTGGGGACCACTAGGCAGAGAAACCACACGCTTCTCCGGAAATCCTCGGCCAAAAATAGCCCAGCACCGGGGGAAGGAGCGCCTTCACTTGCCAAATTCTCCCTCCACTTGGAGTTCCTGCTTGTGGCTGCCCCGGAGGGGGTACGGATGGCAGCCCCAACCGGCACGGGGGGCTCGTCCGAGGGTGCCGTGGGGTCTGCTCTGCCGCAGGGCCGGGGGCGGCTGGGTGCGCACGTCACCCGGGGCCTTGTGGCTTCACTGAGCGGCACGTGAACGTGTCGTGCATGCATCCTCCATGCCGGCCGCATACCGGAGCAGGGCAGAGGCATGGCTGCGACGTGCCGGCAGCTGCCAGCGTGCTGGGAGAGAGCAGGCAGGGAGGATGCCGGCAGGCAGCGCTGCCCGGCTGGGAGCTCGGCGAGGCGCTGGGGGCCCTGAGCACCCTCTCCCCATGGCCGGGCTGATGCGGGGGCAGGTGCTGAGAGCAGCCACAGGGTGCCGGGACCTCTGGCTTGCCTCTCCCTGTGGAGTCGTGGGCTGAGACCGCCCCGGCGGCTGTGGCCCGTGGCAGGAGGGTGAACCCTGCCATGCTGGTGCGCAGACCGCCGCGGCGCCCACCGGCCTCAGGGAGGGCTGCGTGACCGGTGCGCAGCCCCGGTGCCGTACCCAAACCGGGAGCGGGGGCTTGCTTTGTGAAGGTGGAGTGAAATGAAATCCGGGTGCACGAGGGACCCGACAGCTTAAAAGGCAAAACACCCATCCCATCCTCCATCAGGCAGGTTCCTCGCTCTGCCCCTCACCGTGGCGCCAGGGCCCCAGGGACACATCCATGCACGGCAGCAGGTTGGGACGGGATGTCTGGCTGCACCCGGGCACCGGGAAGGAGCTGTGTGGTGTTTTGGCAGGGTGTCCTCCTCCCCGCGAGACCGTGTGGTGGGGTCGGTGCCCGCGGGCACTGCCGTCCTCAGCGCGGTGCTTCTGCCGGGCCCGGGTGTCTTGGCATCGCCGCAGCACGGGGCACATGGGTGCTGGGGGAGAGGTGCCGGGGGTGCCTGCACAGGGTGCTGCTCGCTGGGTGCCTGGCACTGGCCAACCCATCCCGCGGGGTCCCCGGCAGAGCAGGCAGCGCCGCGCCGTGGGGGTCTGGGAGAGTCCGGAGGCAAAGCCCCCAGGGCAGGCAGCTCCCCGTGGGGGAGGCAGAGACGGACAGATTGACAGCTCCGGGGGATGGACAGATGGCTGGATGGAGAAGCAGATGTGTATGAGGGATGGATGGATGGAGAGATTGATGGATGTGTTGGAGAGGGGGATGCATGGATAGACAGACAGATGCACAGATGGAGAACAGACGCCTGTTCCCTTCCCTCTCGCCCCAGGCACGCCTGGGGTGCTGAGCTGTGGTGCTCGCTGGTCCTTTTCCCCAAGGCTCTTCCGACGGTGGGACGCTGTCCAGGAACCCGCCGGGGCAGCGGGATGGCCGCGGGGCTCCCGATGTCCCCTGCTTGTGCCCACGCAGCCCCGACAGCCCCTGGGCGGCTGGCACCGCCGGACCCAGCCGCCTCAGCCCTCCAGCTTGCCACCTCTGCAGCCGCCCAGCTCTGCCTCCTGGCACACCAAGCCCGGCTCAAAGCAGCCCCAAAACGCCCGGCGGGTTGTTTCCAGGGATGGCGGTGAGGCCTTGTCCCGCCTCAGAGGTTTTGCATCCTGGTAGCCCCCCCATGCCCGGCTCCTCTCCCTCTGCCTGCACTGGGGGCATGGGTTTTGCCTGCCTGCTCTGCCTGCTGGGCAGCCCCGCCGTGGTCCTGCCCTGCTCCCACCCGCATCGTGCCCGGGATCCTGCACAGGAGCGAAAGCTGCAAATTCACAGCTTTTCAGCTGCAACCTAAAAATAAGAGGTTTGGGAAATATCTAGCAAATGAGTGGGAGGATGAGAAGAGAAGGAATTAACGGCCTGGCACCAGGCAAAAAGCATCTGGGAAGCCCCGGCGTGGCAGCACGGTCGCCTTGCTTCCCACCCCGTGGCCCTCCCGCCACGGCACGGCCCTCCCGCGGCACAAGGGGATGCTCTGACGCCATGCGGGGCAGGATCAGGCTCCTTCCCATCTCCCGCTCCGCAGCGTTGCTCCATCCCCTCCCCAGCACCATCATCCCTATTCGGGCTCAGCGTCACATCCCACCCCGGCTCCGCAGCTTGCGGTGACGGCTCGCGGCAAAATGTGGTGGTGGGGAAGCGCCGCTCACTTGGCACCCTCTCCCGCTCCCCCTTCCCCGGGCGCGCACGCGTTTCCGCTGCCGGTTTGGCGAGGCGGCGAGCGGCGCGGGCTGGCACGCTGGGCGCTTGCTTGGTGGCGGCGGCGGCGGTGGCAGGCGGCTTGGCACGGGGAGAAGTTTCTCTGCGTGGAGCTGTGGCAAGCTGGCTGTGGGGAGAGGCTTTGATCACCGCTTCCAGAGAGCGCAGCAGGCGGCTGGGGCTGGGGGGGGGGCTCCGCGCAGCTTTGATTTCTCCCCACCCGGGGTGCTTTGCATTGATGGGGCTCGCCGCTGGGCCGGGGTGGGTGGGAGGATGCTCAGGGAGACAGGGCTGGAATACCGAGCAGCTGCAGGGGAGACGCCGTGCCCACCCCAAGCCGGGCATGTTGGGCTCTGCACCCAAAAATACGGCCCTGAGAGCCTGGCCGGGGCCATCCTCGCTGGGGTACCTGCGGAGAGGTTGGCCCCAGCCCTGGTGCCGGCAGATGCTGTCAGCTTGTGCCCACCGCTCATCCAAAGTCCTTGGCCACTTGTCACTCCGTGGAAGAGATTTCCAGCCTCTCTATCCTGTGCAGGAGCCTTTCTCTTGGGAGAGTGGTGAGGAGCACCCTTGCCTGGGTGCCCCTCGCAGGTGCTTTGCCGGAGCGGGAGGTGCTGCGCCAGGGCCGTGGGCTTTGGTGCGGGTCCCTGGTGGGGAGTTGGGGGCCATGGGGGAGCTGTCGGTCGAGTCCGAGTGCCGGGTCGGGCACAGGGAGATGGGGCGTCCCTGCCGCATGGGGAAGGCGATCTGGGGGGGGGAAAGGGTGTAGCTGCCCTTGAGCGTGAGGGTGTCACTGTGCCGGACCCGAACGACGTCTGTCCTGGAGAGCTGAGTGTGCACAGGGCCACCGAGGTGCAGAAAGCAGCTGAGATGCGCAAAGCCACCGAGATGTGCAAAGCCACCATGATGCACAGGGCCACCGAGACGCGCAAAGTCACCGAGATGCGCAAAGCCGCTGGGACGCCCCAGGTCACCAAGGTGCCCGAAGCCACCGGGATGCAGAGCGTCACTGAAGTGTACAAAGCCACCAAGGCAAGGACCGAGGCCAGGGAGGAGATGGGAGCAGGCAGGGGCACCGCAGGGCGTCCCCGGGCTGGGCTGCCTGCACGGGGGTGCCTCCCTGCGCATCGCCGGTGCCGGCACTCAGCCACATGTTGAATCCGTTGGCATCAGCAGTTCTCGCCGCGAGCGCCTCGCCTCCGCCAGGCCGATCTTACAAGATCTCCGGCTTACACGCTGCTTAGAGGAGAATAATCCCTCTCGGATTTCTGCGCCTCTCACTTGTGCTCGAGTCGGGGTTTGAAGCGTTTCCTCCGCAGCCACAAAGGCCGGAGCTGGCTCGTGCTCCGGAGGCAGCTAATCCGATGCCTGCAGGAGCAGCGGCTTAGGGGAGATGGGCGCAGGGCAGCAGCGGCCCCCTCTCCTAGCACCCGAGGGTCTGTGGGCATGGGGGGGCTCCGAAAGATGTCTGGGGGTGCCCTGCTTGGCCAAGTGCGTGGGTCCTGCATGCCACGCTCGCAGGAGGGTGTCTGGCACGGGGACCCCTCCCTGCATGCAGGGGTGCTCTCCCGCTGGCATGAGGGACCCTCTCCCCCGGCACGGCTGGCTGCCGCTCGTGCAGCGCCACGCACATCCCACGCTGAAGAGCTGTGGCGCTAACGAGGCAGGTAATCCCCTCATCAATAACTGGCTGTAAAAGTGGAATTATATCCCGTCAAGTGGCATTGAATACTGATGAAAGAGCCGCAGGGCCATGCCGCTGTGCCGCCCCCTTCCCCAGCCTCCGCGGCCATCCTCTGCTGCGCCGGCGGGTGCGAGGGGGGGGGAGACCGGAGCCCTGGTGTCCCCGTGGCGCTTCAAGCCCTCTATGTCCTCCAAGGATGGACGCGGGGTCTCCAGCTCATGGAGCAGCCCCTCACTGTGCTCTTGGGATGAGGCAGGACCAGCGAAGGGCAGGTGTGATTTTCGGGGGGGGACATGCAGCTGCAGGGATTCCAGGGTAGGGGTGTGGACCCCCTTAATTCTTGGGGCTGAGGTCCCACCGCCGCTGTCTCCTATGCTCCTGGCTGTATCCGCGCCGGCAGAGCAAAGAGATTTATGGCGAGCGCCGCATTTGTCACCCGTTCTCGGGGCCGTGTCCCCGTGCACACTGTGGCCACGCAGCTCCCGGTGTCTCCTCCAGCCTCTTGGTGTCCCTGTGCCCAGGGCCACCCCCCCCCATGGCATCCCCGTGCCAAGCATCCCGACTGGAGAGCTGATGCTGCCGGTATTGGGGACCCCACACAGCACCCCAGGGCGGGGACCCAGGGCTGGGGACAAGCCAGGAGCACCGCTCCGCTCAGTTTCTCTACTTAACCAGTGCTAATGGCCTGGAAACTGAGTCATTTAACTCATGGGGGTGGTAGCAGCCCNCAGAGGAGGGCTCACCCCGATTCCTAGCCACGCCAGCCTGCCCAGTTAGCCCGTGTGCCGAACTTGAACCGGTCGGGGTCCTGCACCGCCGAGAGCTGGGCGTCCCAAGGGGGGGCTGCCCCAGCCCTCCCTGCCGGCGCAGCTGCTTTACATCCCCCCAGCAGCTTATCTAGCTCAGGTTTATAAATGTTTGAAATTAAGGGCTGGTCCCAAATTCCCTCCTAGGCAACAGTTGCTAAGCGAGTTTTATACACGGGCTCCTCGTGACCGAGGAGCGATGGAGTGGCCCCCCTTGCTGGGTTTGGATGGAGGGAGCACGTGTGCCGGCTGGCCGCGCCCCAGGAGCCGGGACCCCCCAGCCCTGTCCCCCGAAATCCCCCCGGGGTGACTCCGCCAACCTCCTGTCCCCTCCATCCCGCCCCGGCAGGGGCTCAGCGCCAGCTCTGCGGCTCCTTAAGGGGCTTTTATAAAACTCGCCTCTATTGCCGCCATCCCCTTGGCTGCTCTTTTTTATTCCGCCAGAGGCCGCGGGGCTGCCAGTGCTGCGGCTGCTTCGGCACCCGTCTGCACGCCAGGGCGCGAATGGGGCGCCGNCCCCTCACTGTGCTCTTGGGATGAGGCAGGACCAGCGAAGGGCAGGTGTGATTTTCGGGGGGGGACATGCAGCTGCAGGGATTCCAGGGTAGGGGGGTGGACCCCCTTAATTCTTGGGGCTGAGGTCCCACCGCCGCTGTCTCCTATGCTCCTGGCTGTATCCGCGCCGGCAGAGCAAAGAGATTTATGGCGAGCGCCGCATTTGTCACCCGTTCTCGGGGCCGTGTCCCCGTGCACACTGTGGCCACGCAGCTCCCGGTGTCTCCTCCAGCCTCTTGGTGTCCCTGTGCCCAGGGCCACCCCCCCCCATGGCATCCCCGTGCCAAGCATCCCGACTGGAGAGCTGATGCTGCCGGTATTGGGGACCCCACACAGCACCCCAGGGCGGGGACCCAGGGCTGGGGACAAGCCAGGAGCACCGCTCCGCTCAGTTTCTCTACTTAACCAGTGCTAATGGCCTGGAAACTGAGTCATTTAACTCATGGGGGTGGTAGCAGCCCGGGGGCCAGCATCTCTCTCCCCCAGCCCTGGATGGGGGGATGCCAGGCTTGGGGCTGCGGCGGCAGCTTGGCATGGGGAGTTTGGCACGGGGCAGGTACTGCGCCTGGGAACCGGCACGCACCGACGTCCCTCTCCAACCCCTTCGGTGGCAGTGTCCGGACACCGCGCTGGATTTCTCCTTCCTAAGCAGGGTAATCCCTCATTTGTGCCGTGCCAGCACCCCTGCAGGCAGCGCGCATCCCTTCCCCTCGCCTTCGCCCCTTTGATTTCCCTCTCGCCGGATTACATTGAGGATGAACTTGACCCCGCAAAGACCGAAACATCTCTTGAAGCTCGGGGCTAAGCCCAGGGGGGTTACAGTGGGGTCACTCTCACCGCAGTCATTAGCGCGCCTCGTGCGCGGCGGCCAGGCAGGGCACCCCGCTTGCAGCGTGTCACGNAGGGAGCACGTGTGCCGGCTGGCCGCGCCCCAGGAGCCGGGACCCCCCAGCCCTGTCCCCCGAAATCCCCCCGGGGTGACTCCGCCAACCTCCTGTCCCCTCCATCCCGCCCCGGCAGGGGCTCAGCGCCAGCTCTGCGGCTCCTTAAGGGGCTTTTATAAAACTCGCCTCTATTGCCGCCATCCCCTTGGCTGCTCTTTTTTATTCCGCCAGAGGCCGCGGGGCTGCCAGTGCTGCGGCTGCTTCGGCACCCGTCTGCACGCCAGGGCGCGAATGGGGCGCCGGCGGCACCGGGGACCCCGCCGTGTGCCGGGGGGATGCCTGAGCCCCCGATCAGCCGCCCGGGCCACTCTGACTCATCCCGGCCTCTGAGCCGCTGGCAAATTTCATTACAATAACAAGGTCTGCGGGCGAATTAATTATTAACGATTATTGTTTAATATTTATACTGCAGTACAGCTACAGGCGGGCTGCTTCGGCCTCGCCGCTTCCCACTGCCGGCTGTGGCTCGAACGATGGCCTGTCCCGATCCCGGGGCGCAGAGCTGGCTGCAGGGTCCCCGCGGGAATGCCACAATGCGGGGTTCTGCAGGGGAGGGAGCTGAGCTGGGCTGGGGGTCCCACCGGACCCCCCCCAAGCCACCTTGGGTCCACATTAATCCTCCCGCAGAGCCAGGGCCATCGCACCTGCTGGCAGCGTGGCCGTGAGCTTGGTGGCTGTGCCGGGGCTGCCGGGGCCACCCTGTGCCAGGACGGGGGCTGTTGGTGGAGGCAGGGCAGGTCCCCTGGGGGCTGGCGAGGGGTTTTCCTGCCCACAGGGCTGCTTGGGTGCAGGACAGGAGCAGGGTGGATGGGAGATGCCTGCCTGGCCCTCTAACCATCCCCAGCACCCATGGAGGGGGGGATGCTGGAGCGGCAGAGGGGTCCACCCCCGCTTTTGGGGTGCCCAAGGTTGTCCCCGTGGCCAGGCTGGGGAGGAGCGGAGGAGCCGGCTGCCCGACCCCTGCCCAGCAGCCCCTGCCGAGCGCCTGCGCCGCTGTTTGGGGTGGATCTGCGTGGGTTTGGCTGAGCCAAAGAGGGAAGCCCTGCTGCGGGGTGGCTGCGGGGCACCGCTGGGAAGGGCACGGATCCAGCAGGGAAACAGGGGATGGCTTGTCGGGAGGGGATGGGAAAGGGAAGAAAAAGGGGGAGAGGATGGAGGAGGTGAAAGGATGGGGAATGGATGGGGACGGGGAAGGGATGGGCATTAGGGAAGGCAGAGAGGCAGGGGAAGGGATGGGCAAGGGGAAGGGATGAGGATTGGGAAGGGGAAGCAACACGAAACAAGAGGCGCTGTGCCGAGATGGCATGGTGGGAGCCGCAGGAGGCACGTGGTGATGCTGTGGCCTTTGCCGGACATGCCAGCGCTCCCAGGTGCCGGCAGAGATTAAAGCCCTTGCTCTGCTCCAACGTGAGCTCCTGGGGAGCGCGGGGGGCCAGGGCGTCCCACCGGGAGCCCAGAGCCAGCAGAAGGGGCCGCTGGGGAGACCGCTGTGCCGGGGTCTTTCATGGGGTTGGAGCCGGTTAGCTGGACCCCGTTCCCCACGTTTGCTCTCCCCGTTCTTGCCCAGCTTACCCCGGGTGCTGTGTGCAGGGGGCCGTGCCCGTGCCCACGCCGGGGACACCCCCGGGCGCGGGGCTGACCCCCGTCCCCGTCCGCTCGCTGAGCGGCGGCTCTGCTCTGCTCCCCCGCAGGGGCTCCCTCCCGCGACGTCCTCCTCGTCTCAGCCATCATCACCGTCAGCCTTAGCGTCACCATCGTCCTCTGCGGGATCTGCCAGTGGTGCCAGCGCAAACTGGTAAGCGTCCCCGCGCCGGATGGGTGCCCGAGGTGGGGAGCGGGCAGGGGGCACCCCTTCTCCCTTCCCGGGGTCCTGGGGTGCGCTGGGACGCGGGTCCCGGCTGCCTTCCGCCCCCGGGCGATGGCTGGGGTGGGGGTCCCGCCGGGTGGGGGGCAATGCCTGCCGCAGGGGCAGCCAGGCTGCCGGCGGGCAGAGGCAGTTGCCGAGAGCGATTTGTGGCGGGTGCCGGCTGCAGCTTTTATTTTGCTCTTTAGGAGAAGTGATAATTAAATGTTTGGGCGAAACTGTTTGTGCGGCATAAAGGGAAGTTTCCAAATACATATATATATATTTGCGACAAGCGGTAACGATCTGGCCCCTGTCCTGCTGGGCACGCTCCTGCCTGGAAGAGCCCAATGGGAAGGCGGCCAGCCCGTCCCCGGCAGTGCCGGGTGCCGTGAGCCAGCCCCGCCGCCCGCTGGGACCCCCACCCCAGCACCCCCAGGGCACCCAGCTTCCCTCCCCGAGCCCCACTGCGGCAGGAGGGCCTTTGGCTTGGGACAGCACTCCCTCCTGCCCCGGCGTCCTTCCTCCTCCTCCTCTTCCCGGAGCAGCCCGGCCCCAGGACCCAGCCGTGCGCTCGGCTGCGTTTTCTTCGCTATCAGATTCAAATCTGGGTCAAGTGCTGGGATGGTGGCGGCTCTTCCCGTGCGGGAGATGCCCACCCCAGCGGTGCCGGCGGCTCCCCCCGAGCCATGGGAATGCAGCGCTCCCCCAGGAAGGCGAGGGGGGGTCCCGGCCGGGGATGAAGCAGCGTAGGGGTGGTGGGAGCCGCCGTGGCGTGCGGGAGGGGCGGTGGGTGGGAAGGGGCTTCCAAGCCCGGCTGGTGCCACCCAGGGAAGAGCAGGCTGGAGAGGGAGGCGGTGGAGGGTTAAGCACCGGGGAGGAGAACGGCCGGTTGTGCTGAAGGAGGAAGCTGGCAGAGGAACAAAGAAGTACAAATTGGCCGGGAAGGCGTTCAGGCTGGGAATAGAAAGGCGCATCCCGGCTGGCCCTCGACAGCGCGTGGAGCTGGAACGGCTGCGTGGGAACCACGGCCAAACCCGCTGAGCGCTTGCCGGGCTGGCCCCGGTCTGCGCCCGTGCGGCAGCCCCGGGTTGGCTAGTGCCGGGGGAGCGTGGGCCAGCAGCCGCTGCTGCCGTGTCCCCAAGATCCCCGTGCCGTGGCCGGCTGGGGACAGCACTGAGCACAGGGCTCAGGGCTGACTCCCTCCAGGATGGCCCATGGGTGTCCAAGGAGGTTGGGCATCCCTGTGCTTCCTGGCAGGATTAGCCCGTGGGCATCCAAGGAGATCCAGCATCCCTGCAGCTTCTAGCAGGATTAGCCTGTGGGCACCCAAGGAGGTCAGGCATCCCAGCAGCTTCCAGCGGGACGAGCCCATGGCTGCCCAAGGACACCCACGCTGAGGGTGCGGGGGGTCCTTTGAGGCCAAGGAGACGGCTCTGTGCAGAGGTGGCGAGGCTGGGGAGAAGGAGAAGGGAGAAATGCTCTCCGTTTCACGGGCAGGCTGCTCGCAGAGCTGGCTCCTGCAGGAGGGATGCTCGCAGGTCCAAGGCCACCGTGCTGGGAGGGCTGATCCACGATCCCAACCTGCTCCGGCAGCTGCTCCCGTCCCACCTCGGCCTCCCCGCACCTGCGCGGAGCAGCCTCTGCTCCTAATTGTTTGCTAATTGGCATTAATTGCGCTCTTGTCCGCCCTGGATCGGAGCAGCGCGCTGAACCTGCCGTCGGAAATCACAGTGAAGTGCCCTGATTACAAGCCCCAGTTAGGAGCGAGCGCCTGCTTCATTATCATATGGCAGCTCTTCCCTTTCAGTGGGGAAGGTGAACTCAATTAATTCAGGTTCAATTAGTCCTAAAATTACCCGTTCCTCCCCCGGTGAGGCCGTGGAAGGGTACGCAGGCGGCGGCTGCTGCTCTGTCCTTGGGGTGATGCAGGGCACGCGTTCCCCCCTGCCCTCCAGCCCCTTGGGGATGGGGCCCAGGAGCCAGGGTAGCCGGGCCAGCTCCTGCCCCCTGCCTTTGCTGGCTCGGAAGGGCCAAGGGATGAAGCTATCGGGAGTTTTGCTGCCCGGCTCGGGTGGGATGGAGCCTGGCAACTGGGAGGCTGTAAGGGAAAATGGCAAAATACAGGTCAAACCCTCCAGCTGACGGAGGTGCAGCCCCCGAAGCTCCCATCCCTGTCCTCTGCCAGAAAGCTCTGCGGCATGGTGAGGGTCTCCCTGCCACCCCCTGACCCTCCTCTCCTCTCCCTCTCCCTC
>VZTL01053818.1:13491-28410 GCA_013400535.1 Scopus umbretta
GCTCCAGTGTCAGTGACGGGTTCTGTATTTACAGGGAAGCTCACAAAAATCTGGCATGTAAAAAAAAAAAAAGAACACCCCACAAAAAACCCACTAGAACAAGCGGCAGCTAACGCTAGCGGCCGTGGGGCAGCCGTGCACGGCCTTGGGTGGAGCGGTGGCCACCGGCAGAGCCCTGAGCAGCCCCGGGGCCACCTTCCAGCACCTGCTGCAGGTGTCTGGAGGTTGCACTGCTCCGGAGGGCAATTGGGGCTGGGGCCGCGGTGCTGGGCAGGGGATGGCTCCCACTGTTCTCTGGAGCACTGCAGTGTTTGCCCCAGGAAGGCCCTCGTCCTGCCCCATCGGTGCAGGCAGCCAGCTGTCCCTGGGGGCTCCGGGACAGGACGGCACCGACCCTGCGCACAGCTCTGCACCTCCTCCTCGCCCAGCGCAGGGGGCTCACGGCTTCTTCACCTTCTTGACGGAGGAGGAGCTGGAGGCCGACTCCCTTCGCTTTCTCTGCTCCAAGAGGGAGACAGGAAACAAAAGAAAAACCAGGGTCAGCGGGTGGGAGTGCTCAGGTCACACGGAAAACACAACCGCCTGTCCCAGAATCGGCCACGGGGCTCCGGCATCACAGCCGGCAGTGCCCAATGGGCTACGCTGCCGTCTGCCCAGCGGAAAGCAGAGCCAGGTCATTGCATGATGGGAGGGACAGAGCTGATCCAGCAGTGACAAGGGGCTGGGATGGCACCCTTGCAGGGGATGTCACCTCCCTGACATGGACACAGTTCTGGGATGATCATCTTTGTGGTGCACGATCTGGGAGTGAGCGAGAGAAAAGGGCTGAGCCCTGCAACAACCTAGTGTTCCCAAGAGTCCTGACCAAACAAGCTGGCATGCAACAAGCCCCAGGGAGCAGGGCCTTGAGAGAGGGGCAGAGCAGCTCCGCACTACAGCCAGCTGTGCCGGAGATGCTTGGCATGGGACAGGGCAGAACCTGGAAATGCTCCTGCACCATCCAGACCTGCCACAAAGCGGCCCAGGAGCAGAGCAAAGGTTGACAGAGAATCATGGCTCCTCAAAAGAACCCACCTCTTTTCTGGGCAGCACGCACCAATACGCCCGAGCGAGACTGGCGGGCTCTGGTGAGCCTCACCCTTCACAGACAAGGTTTCAGGGCTGAATCCGGCCATAGGAAAGATGGGGCCATTCGCACCAAGTGGGGAACGTGACCCTACCCGAACCGCTGCACTGCAGTGAGACTCGGTACTCGGCGCTGCACGGGCACTATGGCCGAGACTGCGGTGGGTTCGGCACCCAAAGCCCGGCTTTGAATGGGGGATGCCCCGGGCACGCAAAGGCCAGCGGGTACCCCGTGCACTGGGTGCCACAGGGCCACGCGGTGCCAGAGCCCTGGGGCCCCGCCGCACAGCGCGAGAGCGGCTCCGCTTTGTGCAGAGCGACGCGCCGCAGGCAGCGGCGGAGGCTGCCGCTGCAGCACGGGCTGCACAGGCACGGTGACTGCGGTCAGGTCCCCGCTGGGCCCAGCCCTGCAGCCATCCCCCGTCCCCAAAGGCCTGCAGAGCCACTGCCGGGGCCGGCAAGCACCCAGGGGATGGACAAGGCAGCACGGGCACGCTCTCCGAAACGAGCCAGGCCTGCCCATCCCTGCTCCTCCAGCCCTGCCGGTCCTGCACACGTGTGCTCCCGGCAGCAGCGCGCGTGGTGGGAGGCCCCACTGCCTCCCCCGGCGGGAAGGCGGCCCCCGGTCCCCCCTGGGCACCGGGCAGACGGCAAACAGAGCATGGAATTTGCACGGCTAAAAGTTAAATACAACACACACACAGATTTCGTCAGAGGCCCTGGCACGGCTGCCTTCGCGGGATCCGATTAACGGGGAAATAAAAGGGCCAGAGAACCCACACAGCAGTGTGAACAGATGCCCTATAAAAATCAAATACATGGTAATCAAGGGGACCAAAAAGTACATTTAAAAAAACAAAAACCCACCCTGGAAACAAAGGAGCTGGGCTTTGTGGCTTTCCTGGGAGGGCTGCGGAATTAATGGGGAAGAGCACATGTGTTTGATAATCTTTATATGGCAAAAGACCCATCTTTCAAATATGTCACAAATTCATATTAATCACCTTCCTATTGCCTTCTGTGGCGCAGCTATTCCAGTTGCCTTGGGCAAAATTGGGAACTGTCTGGTTAAAAAAAATGTTTTACATTATAATTTACAAGAGCCTACAAGTCTAGTTTCTTTTAATGGAAAGAACGATTAAAAAAAGAGAGGAATATATATACACCCTGGTATATATACAGTATATATATATATATATATAAAAAAGACAGATATTGTAACTCCATCTGGAAAGAGAGAATGTTTGATCTTAACAATGTAACTTCTAGCTTTCAAACAGGCTCAGAAAACAAGAAGTCAGCAGGAGTTCAGATAAAGGAAGCTTAAAAGTCAAATAATTCTGACTCTGAACCCGAGACTTCTTAGACTTAAGGTCCTTTCCTTTACCCATTAATGGGCTGACTTGTGAGCTCAGGAACAAAGTGCTGCAATGTGAGGATTTCTGAGAGTCACTCATTACAGATCACTGAGTGGAGTCTGAGTTGCAGAAATCAAAGGATCCAATCTGGAGTAACTGGCTGAACTTCTGCTTGGAACTAATTTGTTCCGAGTTCGGCTCACCTTTCACCTCCCGAAGGCCCCGAGTAAAGTCCCTACCGGGGTCAGCGGCAGACGGCACTGGGGGGATCCCAGCTCAGCTTTAATGGTCAGCGATGGGCACCACAGGCCCTAGGAGAGGGTGGACAGGCAGCCAGGTAGGAGGGATGCAGCGGACACCGCATGGCAGAACAGTGCCGGGCTTCCTGCTGCCCCACGGGGTCTCGCTGCCGAGACAGGCAGACGCCTCTCCTAACTTGGGCTAAAACACCCTGCTGAGATGCCTCCCATCCCCACTGCTGGTCAAAGGGGACGGTGGCAGCCAACTGTTGCCGCAAACAGCATCTCCAGACCCTGACGTGCCTTTGCCCATCCATTCCAATTCCTGGAAAGGAATCCAGGCATGCTGGGCAGGGCTCGGGAGTCAGGACTCCTAGTCCTATTCCTGGCTTTGCCACTCACTCCCTCCAACATCTGGAGCAAGATACTTCTCTCCAGGGAAACAAATCTGGCTTCAGGGGAGCAGCTGGTTTGGAGGCTGAACTAATCCATGCTTAATCCAACATGTGAAGTGCCACGGACTGGCAGTGCTAGACAGCACAAAGGGATTCTCCAACTCAGAGGAATTTGAAGCAGGGAGATTAAATGATTCCCCCGAGGGCCCCCAGCAGCTCAGTGGCAAAGCACACGCTTGAACTCAGGAGTTCAAGGCTGGCGTGACAGGGTTAAACCGCTGAAGCGGCCTCGGCGAGGGGACAAGCAAGGTGTCACCCGCAAGTGCCCAGGGCCAGGGCTGCAGGAGGCGAGGGAGGGAAAGGCCCCTGCAAGGCACTGCTGCGCTCGCTCCACAGAGAGCTGCTTGTCTGCACCACCAGTATCGCTACCCCACTGCAAGCACCCCAGGGTGGGGGAAAAGCGCCGGGCTTGCAGAGGCAGGCTGCGTTCTCAGCGCCATGTCCTGGGCCCACTGCCTCCCAACCTGTCCCCACTGCACCAGGGCCCGGGATACCTCAGGATTATCGCTGTGCAGGGTGGGGACGCATGCATGCACCCCAACAGCCAGCGACTGCCCCAGCCAACCCCTTCTCAGAGCTGACCCCGGCCCGCTGATCTTCCACAGGCCAATTTTAGCCACAACACTGAGCAAGAGGCACTGGGGGCTGCTCCTGCCAGCTCTGGGCAGGGCAGGAACATCACCAACAGATGGCCTCCACTCAGCCCAGTCCATCCTTGGAAGAGCTGGCTGTGGGCCACAGGCTGCTGGTCTCTCCCACCACCACGTTGCCCATAACCGCAGGAAAGGTTCAGGCCAAGCCAGCCAGAACGTGGTACAGCAGCCCCATTCCCCTCTTCTCCAAGATACCACTCTAGCTGGGATGTAATTTTTCCCCCCCTCAAAAGGTAGCATAAAATGGTCACAGTGTGAATGTGCTTGACCTTTTGTCTTGGACTAATCTAATTGTGTCGTCTTTGTGTAATCAGCCGGTAAAGGTCAGTGCTGTATTTAACATGGGGGCCCTTTAGGTACTGAATTTGCCTTGCAGTGAATTAACTTGATTATATTTCTTTCAAATATGTCAGAGACCAGGTCAGTTTAACCCTCTCTGTGCTGCCTGGGCCCACCCCTTTGTTTTGAATTCCAGGAGATGACACTGAGGAACAACGTGGTCAGAAACACACACACGGGCTCCTTCCTCCTGCAGCCACAGCCGCCACCACCACCACCACCTCTCCCACCTTCCCAACAAGCAAAGTCTCAGGGGAGAGTAAGTGTGTTGTGAATCAGCCCCAAAAGTTTGCAAACCAGGACACTCCAGACCACAGGGAGGGGTGAGATTTCAGATTGAACGCAGTAAGGAAAATAAAAAAAATTCAGAAGACTCCTTTGCAAACATGAACCTCAGTGGAACACTTCCTTATGACTCCATATTGTCACAATCAAATAGGACATTACTCCAGTCCAGATTAATGTGTCGCCTCTGCCATAGACAGATCAGATGTTCTCAATATCCTGCAATACATTGTACATTTTAGAAAGTAAAGGTCTGTGCCGCTACCAGGGGCAGTACGTCTGAGGCGTCGGGGATGCCACTGCGTGGAGACGGGCAGCTTTTATCAGGCTCAGTTCAGCTCAGCTGTGCCAGGGGACTGCACAGAGGGGAGAGCGACCTCAGCTGATCCCCAGGTATATGCTTGGCCTTGAGGCAGCAGTGAGGGGCTGGGCAGCCTGCCCTCATGGAGGCAGGGAGGAGAGGTTGGTGGTTTGCATCCTGCAGAGGTACACGCACAGGACATTGTCACAGGGCTCGCAGCGGAAGAACCCCTAGGTCTGGCTTTCCTTACTAGGCACTGGAAGTAGCATATAAAAACACCCCTTTGTTCTTCAAACACCTCTCTCCTTCCCAAACCTCCTGCTCCAGGCAGGGCTACCGCTTGACTCCAGGGACTTGGGCAGGTCATGGCTCATCATCTCAAGGCTACTCTCCCCACTCGCTTCCCTCTGCTGAGCAACCCTTGTGGGGCTGTATCTAGAAGGAAAACGCCTCAGGCCTGCAGCTGTACTGGCATCACTGTTGCTGCCCTAGTGCAAGCTCTCATCACCCAAAGCCTTGCTGCTTTGGTCCACGGTGGCACCCACGTCAAGCCATCTGCCTGCATGCAGGATGTAGAAAGCCCTGCTGACCCCACATATAGCACCAAGAACACTGTCCAGCACAGGAGACAAGCCCAGAGAGCAGCACTGGGACCTGGGGGGAGCAGGCGTGCTGTGCTCCCTTGGACACGCACACCTGGAGGGAGAGCAGGGCAGCATCCCCAGCGCCTGTCAGGGCATCTGCGTTGGAGACCTGAGTGCTCCCTGTTCTGCCCCCCCAACCTTCCTCCTCACCGAGTTGGGGGTCAGTGGTGCTCCTACTACATCAATGATCTGGTCCTTGGCATCTCCCTTGCCCTCCTCGACGCCGAGCCCTGCCTGGCCATCTGGATGGGCGCCTTCCGCACTGAGGGGGCCAATACTACCAGCTTTGGCCAGGGCTTCATAGCGGTGCCGTAACATCTGCAGCTCATATTCACAGTTGGCAAAGGCTTGCTTCAGCTCATACAGCAGCACCAGGTCACTCCGCAGCTCGTTGAACATCTGCACGATCTCCTCTGTGGGCATAGGGTTGAGATCTAGGGAGAAAAAGGGGTTCTGTTAAACACCCAGACCTGCAACCCTACAACAGAAGATCCCTAGAAAGGTCCTGGCTGCCCATTCACCCCCACAAAGATACACCAGGAGCCTCACTCCCATCATGGATCATCAGCAACCAGCATCCCTAAGGGTTGGAGATCTGAATTTCCAGGCTGTCCTTTGGCTCTGGCCAATGACTAAGGGTGAACCTGCAAAGTACACGACTCAGCAAGCGAAGGATGACGGAAGACACAGATCGGACTAGATGACTGAACTTTGCTACCCACCAGGTCCTATGAAGGGAGCTCAGTCTTTGAAACAAGTCCTCACACACTGCTACAGAGGACAGAAGAGCTCCCGCTGTTCCCCACACCATCACCAACAAGGGGTGGACAGGCTGAGCTCCCTTGCCTCTCTTGTTGCTCCTCCCAGGGTAGGACTAAGGCAGAGAATTGCTCTGCTGCTTGTTACGGACATTTCAATGCAGACCTGAACTGCTCGTAGCGGGGTCTGGCAGATCACCTCCCCACGCCACAGCTATTGCTGCAGCCCATCACACACGCACACAGAACCAGAAAGAGCTGCACGTTCTAGAGAAGAAAAGGAATGAAACTCTGTGCATTTGTCCCAGGGCTGTCCAGATGACCCCTTCCTGCTAGCCCTGTGTTCGCACACACGAAGCCCAGGTGTGTTTCTACAGTCTAAGGCACAGCGGGGCTGGAGCACCAGGAAGCCCTCAAGATGTGTGCTTTGTAAGGCAGGAGTGGGAAGTCAAGAACCCCTCCTTACCCTCGTGGAAAGCGAGCTCTAAGAGGCACTCGTATCCTTCCCCAAAGCTTATCTGCGAAGCAAAGACGCTAACTCCCTTAGTTTTAAAGCAGAAAGGGGAAACCACCCTGGTTGAGCCACTTTCACCAGCCACAGGCAGCCTTCAGAACTGCACACATTCTCTTGAGACAACATATCAAGACATGAACCAGTTGGCCCAAAAAACTAACAAGAGTTAACAGAAGTTGGTGCTGGGAGGACGCTCAGTAATCTCTTGTAAATCACCAATAAGGCTTTTTTCTTCTACTTCTTCTTTTTCTATTTTTAAAGATCCCCCCAGCCACAGTGGGGGGAAAAGGGATCATCAGGTGTCTAATCAAGGGGCACTGCATGCTGGGACCTGTAGTACCTGCAAACTGTACCCACTGCACGGAGGGCAGCAGCTAGCCATGGGCTACACTTCTTCCCCTCTAGCTACGAGCGGGTATTGTACACGGTAAGTGAACCCTTCTTTTTGCTGCTAAGACACTGGAGTTCAAGAGTGAGGGATGTGTGTTTACTCGCCTTTCAGCAGAGATGCTCCAGATTTTCACACAGCATGCAACATATAAAGGGGGGATGAACAGTCCCAGACACATTTTGGACTTGCCACTGTGAGCAGTAAATTAAGAGGAAACGAAGCTTGAAAGCAAGACAGGGCAGCCCTGAACAATGCGCGTGCCGTGGTCACTAACACGCTTAGAAGTACCTCTCCCGGCAAGGCTGAGATTTGCCTTCCTAATACTGTGCTGCCTCGCTTGATGGTTAAAAAGGCCCAAACAAGAGAGAAACAAAGGCTCTTTTAAAACATTTTTCTACTGGGAGGAAAAAAAAAAAACCCTGTGCATCTTGTTCTGGCTTTTACCCTCTCTCTTTTTTTTTTTTAAACACATAAAATATTTTAAAAACCATTCACATACTGTTATTCAAGAAACTGGCTGTATTACTAGGGGAAAAAATAGCCCATCTCAAGAACAAAGGCTAGCTCTGTGTGTCTCTCTCTCTCGCGCGTGCCCCCTTTACTCACCTACTCCGAGTTCCATCAGCATCTGCTCCAGGGCTTTAATCTTCTTCTGTCCCACCGAGCTTGGCAGTTTCATCTGGAACACAAAGGTAACAGAGCCACACAGCTCAGAGATAGCCCTCACTCACAGCCGTCTAGTTCAAAAGGCAAGAGAGCTTTTCTTTTTATAGTGCAGGGGGAACAAAAAAAGAAAGGGAGAGAAAGGAAAATCAAGTGGTAAGAGAGGGAGACAGGGGCTGAAAGTTTTCAGACTAGGTCCGAGGGCAGGTATTGAAAAGCCCGGTCGCAAGGGCTTTTATTTTCTCTCTCGTGTGTGTGCAAGACACGCTGTTTTACAGTTTCCATGTGTCACTGAATTAACAACAAAAGTTCTTCTTGGCTTCAAACCCTCTCCCGCGGTGCCCAGCCCATCAAAGGGCTCATTTACACAGCGGCTAATGTGCAATGCTGCCCTACTTTATTCGCTTTAGCCGGCCTGATTAGACTCATGCGCTAACAGACTCACTTCTCCTTTTACCTGCTGAGCCCCAGACCTGTGGGATTCATTTACAGAGCAGGCTTTATAACAAAGGGGAGAGACAGAGAGAGCACAGTTACTCGACTGGCGGAAGTGTGAACACACATTTACATTGGAGCTAAGGGGCTAGGTGAGAGAGGAAGCATCAGATGTGAGCTATGAAAGAGAATCGGAGCTGGCCAGGAGAGGAAGAATGCATACACTTAGCAGGGTCCTTCCTCTGCATTCATTTGGGCTCTAGCAGGAGTGCTAGCTGCTCAGACCAAGCATTTATTAGATTACAAGCAGCACAAACGCAGCTGGCACAATATGGCAGGGAGAACAGGTTTCCAAGCCCCGCGGATATACCCAAGAACAAATGAAAGCACTTTCCTTCCTCAGCAATGCTAGAAGACAGACCAGAGAAGAAATTATTCTCAACACTGCAGTGTCAAACACCTTACTGCACACAGCTGTAGGCTGTCCCTCCATATCCAGCCCTGGGAAGGTGAGCTCATACCTCCACTTGGGGATCACCATCACCAGCCCAAGCTTCCCAGCAGGCCACTGAATACCCAAGAGGTGAGAGCATCCTATAGCCATCCTGCACATCACTTACTGATCAGTGGCCCCAGTCTTGGCCAACCCAACCATAAGCCTGCAAGGAACAAGGTGAGGGAAGAGCCATTCTTTACCCCACCTTAAAACTGGCCTCTCAGGTGAGCTCACTGGAGAGTCCCATGGTCACCTTGCTTTCCATAGGCCACAGGTTGAAGTTCCCCAAAACAGACAGCCAGTCTCCCAAATTAGGCCCACCTTTTCCACAGCATTCACTGCCCCAACACAAAAACAAAAGACACCATCTGGAACTTCTCAATCCCTTTGAAAGCAGGAGCACTGCATGCACATACCCAAATGGTGAAAACGCTAACCTTAGCCCAGCTATGGTTGAATATGTCCCATCAGCAGCTCTACAACCACAATGTGGGACCTGCTGGGAAAACCTGTCTTCTCCACCACAGAATTTCAGCCAAGAAACCAAAGTACAGAGCACCCCAGGGGAACGGACCTTTCACAGTATATATTACAAAGCATCTAGTCCTTTTGCTAGATATTACCACCACAGTTAAGACTCCAGCAAAGGACAAGGAGGACTATCATAGAATCATAGAATCATTAAGGTTGGAAAAGACCTCTGAGATCATCTAGTCCAACCATCAACCCAACACCACCATGCTACTAAACTATGTCCTGAAGTGCCACATCCACACGTTTTTTGAATGCCTCCAGGGATGGGGACTCTACCACCTCCCTGGGCAGCCTGTCCCAATGCCTNATGTGCCTAATTTGGTGCCATCTGCACCACATCATGGGAGGATTTCTAAGAAAACAACCTGATCCAGAGGATCCAAAAGGACCACTAGGAAAAAGGAAAACCCACCCTCATGCAAACAGCCAACACAGGTGGCCAGAGGACACCTCTGTCCTTTTTCGTACCCTGAAGGTCTTTGGCTTAAAGTTGGGGTTCCTGCATAGCAGTGAATTTCATACTTCAGAGACTGAATCTTTAGTTGACCATAAGATGATTGTTTTAGCAGAAGAAAGGCTGCCAAAGGTATCAGGTATTTGGATTTCAGTCAAGTCTTTGGTCCAGAGTCTTATCTTGAGCTGAACCTTACTAAAACAGGTTTTCCCAGGAGCTCTGCTGCACAGACTACCTGCATAGGCTCTGCTGAAAAGCAGAACAGGATCAAGCCCTAAGGCAGCCCAGAGCACCGGGACAGGAGAGGGATCTGTTTATTTGGTGGGTGCCATGCTGCAGCTAACAATGGGATGCCAAAGAAGGAAAGGTCACTTAGCACAGCTTAGCAGGAGACAGAATAGCTAGCCTGGAGCATTGGGAAGACATTCCTGAGAGCAAGAGGCCTTGGTCCAGAGAACTGTTCTGCCCCACAAGGAATCACACAGAACATTTAAGACGGGCAATGTAACCAGCTCTGCCTCAGCTGCGGGATGTAGGGGTTTACCTAGTCAGACTGTGTTATCCTTAACTTGTAGGACACAAAGAGTTAACACAGCCCAGCAACTCCTCATTGAAGAGCTCTGGACACACAATACTTGTGTGATTATCACAGCTGTGAGAGTCTGTCTTCACCCCTGCCCCAAACACCATCATCATGGTCTTTCTAGCTAAAAGCAGGATTCCCTTCTGTTAAACACCAGCTGGCAAAAGCAGGCTGGACTTCAACCAGCTTCAGGAACAAAGGACAAAAAAATAGGAAAAGTTAATGCTTGGCTAGGCTAGGCAGACAGGCAGGTGATCTTGGTTTGTTGGTTAGAGGAAGAGCACAAGCTTTTCTCCTGGGAGGCTTCCACTAGCTCAAGGAGCTACTGGCAACACAAATTATTAACCTGGCAAAACCTTCAACTGTGATGTTGTGCATGTCCTGCTAACGTCCCACAAGAGTAAGGCCAATGAATACTGAGCCAAGGCCTTCACTGACACTCCTGAAGATTAGAGGATGGAGCAGGCAGAGGCAGGACAAATTAATTTAACTTCAAAGAAAGGAACACTAGAAATGTTCAGGAGGAGTGGGACTGTGCATTTAGTTTAAAAACACATCAATTAAGCTTCCTTTTAATTCAGGCAGGAGGATCTGGCCTGCAAACAGGAAGGCTTCATTGGTTCCTCAAAGCAAGAGTATATTTTAATTTTACCATCATTAAGAAAATGTTATGATTTATGTGGCTGCTGTCGGACTAATATCTTTAGAATTTAGCTGGCTAAGCCAATTCATCTCTAAGACTGATGAAGGCTGATTGCTCTCTATGCAAAATGTATTAAAACTAAATGAGCAGTCTATTACTCAAATGCTGCTGATAATCTGTTAGCCAGGGTCCGTTAGCTGGGCTGCCTTGTTGCAGGAGAGAAGCCTTCATGCCCTGTAAAGCTCTGATAAGCCTAAGCTTACTTCAGCAAGCCCTTCTTTGTTTTGGTCTTTCAAGTAGATGTCCAGAGATGCACCAGAGTGCTGGAAGTGGTGTATCACCAGCCTTATTCCCAGGAATGAGGCAATCTGCAGGGACCACAGGTCCCAGGCAACGGCACAGAGAACAGCTCTCTGGCTCGAGATGTGTGTGCTGGGATATGTGGTTTCTGCAAGCCATATCTCTCTGTTAATGAAAACACCACTCAGGGCAATCTCATTGCTTACACCACAGCTCCTGGGATGTTCTTGGTGTTGTCATGGATCGAGTCCTCCGCAGGGGCTGAGGAAAATTATGTTCCTCGGAGAACTCCAGTGAGCAACCACAGCTTCTGAGGTGAATGGCATTTGCCCTTTTCTTTTCTTCCCTATACTACACTATTATTGTTATTTATTATCTTTAAGGTCCCCATATAATAATAATACCTGGGAAACAGATTGCTCCCGTCAGAAAACTGATTAGCCGGGATTTTTGAGGTTACTATATTTTGGATGCTCTTCTCCTTTGACAACCTCTCCCTACAGCCCTCTTTGCAACACCAGCCTACACTTATAATTACACCAACGTCGCTTTTGATTTAAGGACTGTAATCCTTTGTCCTTGCTATAAACAACCTGCATTAAACACATGAACTGCGTGTACCAAGAGAAAAATAAATAAAGAGCTACAGAAAATTGTGTGAATCAACACCATGAAGCCACAGTACTAGAGCCTACCTACGCAGAGAGGAGCCTTGCCTGATCCTGGGATACACAGCCTCTGCTGGCATGCACTTGGCCTGAGAGGCACGGAGTACACTGATACTGACCCGCTCTGCTCGGCCCTGAAGGAGGAGGGCATTGCTCAGGAATTGGGCCATGCAGCTTAAATAGATGAAGAGAGCATCCACTGCACTTTCACAGCAATGGCTGAGAGCCTGGGGGGTGGCCCTGAGCAGTTTGATTCCTACAGAGGGTCTCACCACAGAGTACCCTTGAGGTTTTGAATGATACAGGGTTTTTATTTAATGTTCGAGACATTCTGCCAACAAAACCTTGCTAATTCACACTAATGACTAGGAGACCTACTGCAAATTAATTGCTAATTGGCAAAATTCATTAAATGAACAAACATGATACAAAATAACTGAAGATATAGTCTCCCCAAACAGACTTGGTTCATTTGTTTTTTGTGCGATTCAGTTTTCATGATTTATGCTAATACTTTTAAGCATAGTTGTAAATGTATTTGCGTATATTTTGGAGGAGTAATGAAGTCTAAGTAATAGCAGACGATGCAACACAGTCCCCTGTTACGCCTTACAGCATCACCACCTGGCAGGTAGAGACTGTCATGGCAATCTGCACTAGGAATAGAAGAGGTCTGCAGGATCTACAGACAGATTCAGCTAGGTGCCACTGTGATTACATCTATGTGGTTATCTTAAATGTCCTGGTCTCAATTTATCACTTCTACTTGTAAATGCTCCATTTCTGGTGCTCACAACTTCAAAAAAAAAAAAAAAAAAAAATCCCGCTTTTGTGCTGAAACCTTTTGTTTGGTCTATCACCAAAATACAAGGTTTTTAGAATTAATCAGTGGTTATTTGGATATTTCACATGTACCCTCCCTGATGCTACACTTCATTTTAATTCAATTTTGAGATAACCTTGTCCTTAAACTCAACCTTCCTCAACCCTAAACAATGTGACCGTCCTAAACCTGTTAATCCTAAAAACTCCACACATCTGACCTGTGTCTGTACAGCTATAAACTGTGGTTTTATGCACCGGCACCAGTATTGTTGTTCAGCATTATAATACAGCTCACTGACATTGAAAACCACCTTCTTCATGGATTTCAGCAGCAAGAAAACTTTCTCATTAGACACTTTCTTCATGGATATCTTTAAAGTACTAAATTGCTTAGTGGGTTTCCGGGAAGGAGTGCTAAAGTTTCAGATGAATAATGTTTTTTGCATTTTCTAGCTTAAGATGGGGAAAGAAGGTCAACCTTTCCCTGGCTCCAAGGCTCTACTCTGCAGGAGCGAAGAATCTCCACTCCTGCACAGTTTTAAGACTCAAGGAAGGAAACAACCACATTAAGTACTTTAGCCTTAGAGCTCTGGAATTTAAAAAACCCCAACAGAGAAATTCAATTTCAGATATGAACGTGCACATTTCTGGAAATTTGAAGTGCTTAACTGCTCAGAACCAAAGTGCTACAATGGAAGTCAGATGGGCAATTGCAATGGATATATGCAAAAGTTAGAAAAGTTTGAAATTGCACAGGTATTCTCTGCCTCAATGAACATACATGCTTCCCCCTGCCCCAGCCATGGACCCCATGTCTTATGTCAGTGTCTGCTGATCTGCCAGACTAAGATATAGGACAGTTAAAAATAAAGAGTTATACTGCTATGCCATCTCTACCATGCTATGAAATACATTAAACACACAACAATCACTCCAGGATGGCACATGACCATCAACTTGCTCCATCAATGAGGCTTAATGCTAAATAAACCAATCTTTTAAGAAAACATTTCTATATTAACTTATGTAAATAGTTATTTCCGGGTTTTTTTGGACATACCTCACAAATTCCCAAATTAATTGTGCAAAAATATAAATTCTGTACTTGAATCCTCCTAGTAAATTAAACAAGTTTTACTTGTTAGAAGAATATACCTAGTGAAAGCTTTGTCAAGGGTGAGGGAGGCCAACAGATCCCAGAGCACTCAGGCATATGGCAAAGTAGCAGCTCACTGATCCTATCAACATTAATGTCTCATTATGCATCCATAGCACTGATTCAAGGGGTAAAGCTAAGAGATACTTCCTAAAGAAACCAAAGGTCCTGGAGCATCAATGTCTCAGCATGATGGATTTTCACCAGTGCAAGGGTTTTTTTCAAGGTTTTTATACTCTCCCACCCTTTCCCCAGTAGGAAGGGGGTACAGGCTGCTTTGACCCAGAACAAGTGGCCTAAAACGAGAATGACTTGGAATCCACACAAACGATGGCTGGTAACCTGGAAACAGTCAGCTTTCTCCCAGTTTGACATACAGGTTGTGACAAGAAACAAGACACCTGAGAAGACACAAAGAATTCACGCCTTGCCAGGACTGCCTGCCATTTAGAAGATGGTCATCTTCTGGCAATCAAAGTATTATCTGCTACTTATCTGAGATTTCCCTGACCCTAAATACGTTTTACTTTAAATATAGCACAAGCCTGTAAAACAAATGCAAAAGGACTACAGGAAGTGTTTGCGTAGGGAAAAACAGTAAAATACTGGTGCAGAAGAAAGAACTGCACAGGACCTTTTAACTGGAAGGCATTTTATGTTAAAAGCACATTACCAGTATGACACTATAGTATTTTGCTTTAGGAGGTCTGCAGATTCCCAGATAGTCCTACACTTGCCCCTCACTACAGGCACAGAAACCAAGCTGAGACCTGTACAGGTAGCTGCAGGAAATGGAAACTGCTGCAGCCTCTGAGCTGCATCTGACTGTAACAAATCAAGAGCACAGGAGAGTGTGCTATGAACACAGAGAGGGCCCTAAGATAGGCCACAGAAGGGGGAACTCCGAGGACAGTTTCACATAGTACAAAAACATTATGTAAACTTCCAGACAAGACACAAAACCAAGAAACTGTAGCAAAACATGCATCTAGTCTTGAATTTATGTTGCCTTTCTCTTAAATAATTTAACTGAAAATATACTTACACAAATACAAAAAACCACAGTGACTAATTACATGCCGATCATAGAATCATAGAAT
>VZTL01053820.1:4699-17344 GCA_013400535.1 Scopus umbretta
AAAAAAAAAAAAAAAAAAAAACAGAAAAAAAATGCCTACCCTAAATTCTAGAACTCATTCATCTCTTCTTGTTTTAATTCCCTGTTTCAACCACAATTTAAAAATGTATTTTATGTTAAATTTCATACATTCCAAGTACATTAAATAGCAAATTTGAGGCCTGGATCTGAATTTAGAGACTTCCCCATCATTCTCAGAATCACATTAAAATTCAGGTTTTGTTCTGGGTGGTTTTGGCTGTTCAGATCACTTCAATTTCCAATTGTTACATACATAAAAATGAAAATAAGATTGAGAAAATTTTCTTAAATAAGGTTGATAAAATTTTTGTAAATGACGTTTTGCCTAATTTGTCTGCTTATAAGTCATCTTATTTTTTTCTTATTGCAAATGGAAAGGAAGATCTTTATAGGAGGACATTTTCCTGTGTACATGCAATTCATGAAGAAATTCTATGCATGTTATTTATTTAGTGTGTGATCTTACCAACATTACATGCTGAGTACTAACATGATCTTAATATTACCACTAGTGTGATAAAAGTAGTGAACATGAGTAAGACTAACAGAAGTAGGTCTTCATATTTTCTGCAATGCATAATTTGTTTTACAGCTGAGATTCATATGTTTTAGCCATAATTATTTATTTTTCCCTATTCATTGCCAGTAAATAAGAGGGTTAGGAGAAAGCTGAATCATTAGGTAGTATAAAGTATTTCTAACCCTTAAAAAGGGCATCTCACAAGTATGAAGCTTTCTGCTTGACAGAGCTGTACAAGTAGGTGTTTTTCTTGAATTTTTGATGCTAGTTCTGCTGATACTTAATAAATATCAGTTTGCTGATAGCTCTGGGGAAGAACATAAAAATAGTATAAGTTTATTTTGGTGTATTTATTTGTGATCTAAATATACTCTAAGACATTTAAAATACTAAAAATAAAGTAAAAATTAAAAGCTATTCCAAATTTCAGAAAAGGACAAATGTTCAGTTTGTTAATGGACAAAATACAATACTTAACATTAAAATACTTGTAGTGTCTCTAAACATGTGTATATATATACTAAGATGGGCATTTAAATGGAACTTCCAAGGTTTCTTGGTATCTATAAAGGTGTAATTATTGATATTTGTCACTCCCTCCTCTCCATATAACTGGTTGTAATAATTTCCTCAGTAGTATTTCTAAAACTACATCCTGCTTTGGCCATTGGAAATCTGAACAGAAAGGATAGTACTGTACATAAGCAGACAGTACAAATACCTATATATAATTCCAGTATTATAAAAATTCCTTGAGTTTTACATGTAAACAATAAAGAAAATATTATTGAGATTCAGAAAAACAAGATTTTCTTTCAAATTTTAACATATTCTGGACAATTTCTTTCCTAACACATAAACTAGGAATATTATTATTACCAAATCTGAAAGAGTTTGGTAAGAATTAATTAACTGAAGTTTGTGGAGTATTTTTTTGCTACAGTGATAAGGTTTTCTAAAGACCCTCACCCATGCAGCAGAAAACATGAAGTGCCAGTATTGTTCCCTTCAGGACACCAAGGCTTATTGCAAGGATGGTGTTCCATGGAAAAATAGATTTTTAAATGTATTAGAGGTGATGTAATAAAAGACACTTTTGGATCAGTCTTCACTCAGCATTACAATTTTAAATTACGTTAAGTTTTTGTTAAACTTCATAACTAATAAACGAGGGGGTCATTAGAAATAATAAGGGATAACGGAGACTGTGACAGAAGACATGTTCTGCTTTCTGTTTCTGATAAGGAAATACATTACTGATTCTTTTAATTTCTTTTATCTTGTCTTCCAAAACTCATTTTAGACAGTCACCTGTATATTATTTCACATGTTCACAGCACCTTTCATTGCAAAATACTTTTCAATTGTACATAAAGTGCAATGTTGGTTATTGTTTAAACCAATTCTAAAATGTAGACATCTTTGGAATAAAATGCAAAATATACTTAACTGTTGTGCAGAGGAACATAGCAGGAGGTTTGCAGACAGGAACTGAAGTAAAGTAACCTCAAGAATTTACATAGGCAGTGTACACTTTTTCAAGCTATAATTTCTCTAAAAGAACTATGGGAATGACATACTCAAAAATCCCACACTGTCTTTGTTATTTATGAGATTGCTTCTAATTTAGTACAAGAATGTAGATATTTGTGTGGTCTTGTTTTGCTGCAGACAGAAACTTTGATTTGCTGGGAGGGAGTAATGTATCTGCACTTTCTTAGATAGCTGCCTAATTTTTTTCAGGAAAAGAGAACTGTCTCATTCAGCTAACTGCACGTTCTTCTGAATTTATATAAAACAGACTGAGGGGTTTTTTTTCTTACTGAATCACTACAGAAAGAAAATATCTGGAGTTCAATCATCACTAGTTTTAGAGCTTTGTGGTTTTGGTTTTACCAACTGACATTTTTAAAAATTACTATGCTTATAAAAGTCTTGGTCAGTTAACAGGGAGTTGAAAGAAAGAAAAAGGGAAATAGAAAACAGTAATTTTTCTTCATTCTTTTAGTATCTAGCAATAGAATTATGTATGCTGCTTATTATGACATATTTCTTCATAAATAATACACTGCTGACATCAAACAGACTAATAGCAAAGGTGGGGAATAGGAGATATATCTCACTATTTGAATAAATTATTATTTTTTTTTAAAGTTACTGTATTTAGTCTGTGTATTTTGCAATTTTCCTATCTGGTTGATCAATTATTTCTTCTTTAGTGAATCTGAGGTAATTTATGTCCCTTTGTATTTATCTCATTGTGAACTTAAATGATCTGGTTTTATGGTATCTGATAAGACAGTAACCAGTACATTGCTTTAAGGTCTGATAGTTTTGAATATGCTTTGCCTGTGCTCTCCAAATTTCATGACTTTAAGCCAAAATGTGTTGCCAATATTTGAATATAATTTGGAAGTTCCATGCTGTTAGAAGATGATCAGGGTTCATAGCTTCTCTAGAGACTGACCTGCAACAGAAAAGCAGAGAAAAGTCATCTTGATGAAAGTATGTTTCTAGTAGTTTTCCCCACATTTATATTTGACAGAAGATAAATTTTCATTAGCATTTTAGTTTGGAGCAGTAACGCACTTCAGAAACAAATCCCCTGATCCTCCTCATTTATTACGTTTGTTTTTGACTGCAAAGTGTATATAAACAAGATACCTTTCAGAAGAAAATAAACTGGAAAATCCACTCCAGCTGAACACCACATGCCTTCTCGTAGTGCAGACATGGGACTCCAAAATAGTAAGTGGGATTGTACCACTCATTTCAGTGCCTACCAAGCACTCATACTCATAGAAAGTTTTCAAACCACTGAGAACTCTCATCATATCTGAAATACTATATTAGAAGACAAAACTAATTTGTGCTTTAATATTTGCTGCCAACTACCAGCCCTCAGGTTTTACTGCTCATTCTTTTGTCTTCCACAGAGATTTTGTCTTGTCTTGCTATAATTTCCTGTCTTCCTTGCCTTTTCCTTGGCTGCTATATTTTGTTACAGAACCTCTTTCATTTTCTTTTTTTCATTTTCCCTTGTTGCTTCTTTCTTTGCCGACTTTTCTCTGTTGGGCTCACCAAAGGTTCAGTGTGGTTTTATCTATGGTTGTGAGGAAAAAATGTTTCACATCAGTCCACCTGCAGGCTGATGGCCTAGCCTAGCCTCAGCCTGGCTCCCCAGCCACCCCAGGGCCGTATCAGACACTGGTTCATCTCACTGAGTCGCATCCTGACCCTTCCTATGGACCTGCCTAATGCCTGGGGCTGGGGCTGCCCCAGTGCTCCCTGACTGCCCTGTTCCTGGCTGGGAAGTGAGTCCAGCTCTGTCAGACAGAACTTGCCCTGCTAGGGAGCTGCTGGCTTTTATGGCACTCTGACATTGACCAAGTTTAGTCCAGATGGTCAGACTAACTGTAGTGCCATATAAACCTTCCCATCCAAGTGTTTATAAAATAGGTGTAGGGTCTTCATTGCCTTGACCTGCTAATTCACTTGCAATCATCACAAAATTTGTGCAAGTAGATACAGTATCAGAATTGTGTTTTAAACCTTTAGGAAGATAGTGTCTAATCCCTATTGTGCATAGTATTAAATAAGAAGATCACTGCATAATCATGAAACTTTGAGTGTGTATGTATGCATTTCCACTTTCTGTGAGGGCACAGAAATGAGTAGAATATTGGGGAACTCTCACTAATAGCTATTGGGAATTGCTGTAGAGTGACACTTTTAATAAAACTATATTATTTAAAATCATCAAGCTAAAGTGTTTTTTAACAGTTATTCGGTTATTACAGCATTGCATCAAAGAAATGGTTATTTTATTTTACAGATAAGTCTAAGGAAAGTACTGTGCTAAGTATTGTTAGGCTAATCACCCACTTTGGTATCTTCTGCCAGAAGTAATTTCTCTCATCATTTTAGGACTATCAAGTTCTTGTCATAGGCTTAGACTGATTAGGCTGATCTATCTTTGAACCATGATTTTAGCAAAAATGAACAGCTCATTGTTCTGTTCTACGTCTTTCAAATTTGAACAATGAAATCAGGAGATTTCATCAGACCTATATTTCACCTACTTTCTTCTGTGAGAAATGCTATTCTTCAGTCATTCTTCCCAATCTTATATTCAGATGTGGAAGACTAAAAAAAGCAATGTGACAATAAGCCTCATTCTGGTTAACTGTACAGCTTTATCTGAAGATGAAATATCTTCCTCATTAAGGTAACAGCAGTATAAGTTGCCTGAGACAGTAAAGGTTACATAGTTTAACTAATTTGCTGTTTTTTGGTTTGATTTCTTGGAATTGTTTCATCTGTTTTTTGAACCTTGAAATGGAGATGTTTTAAATTTATATTAGAATTTACTTCATGTGAATGAGAAATCTAGCTATGCATCTTCACACCTTACAGACCACCTTCTCACCTCTTTTAGCACTTTCAGGATTTTACAAGATACTCACAGGGGTGTCTTATATTAAAGATGGAGGCCATGATAATGTTTCTTAGCAGATACATATGCTCAATTTTTTGTTGTTGTTTTTGGTCCCTGAGACACTGAATAACATCATCATAAAGCTTAAGTTTGGTCTGTTGTCACAGGCTTCTAGTATGTTTGTCCATAAGAGTGAGACCTTTGAAATTGAGATACAAGCAGCTGTTTATTTGATATTAAAACCAATTTCATAACATAACTCCCTCTTGCAGATGGATACATTATGTCTTATAATAAGCATGGTCACTTATCACGGACAGTGACAGTGATATGCATCCATGAATTATTAGCTGATGGAGGTTCATTTTCAACAAATTATCGAGGTTATTCAACATGATGTTCTTGTTAGCTCCTCATACAGATCCTTGAAAAAATTAATCCAGCTCATTGCCTTTTTTCCACAGATAAAATACTTCTTACTGACTGACTTTTTTAATCCTTTTCCAACTACACAGAGTCTAGCTTCCTTCCTTTCAATCGCAGAAATATATTTTGGCAGTTTGGTTTGGTTGGTTTTAATTTTTACTTATGCTTTTTAATTATAAAATTTTGATTTTATTTTTAAAACAAAGCTAAAGATCTTCTTCCTAGATATGAATTGCAGTTCTGTTAAGCAGAGGGTTATGTGACTTCCTGCAATACCTTAAATTCATCAAAGTTAAATTTCATCTTGTTTTATATATTGTTATACATTTCACACAACCCCAATAGGAGCTGAACCCTTCAGACAAGATGGTGGTTCCTCTGGAAAAACACATTTAAGAAAGGACAAAATGCCACACAGAGAGTGGAGTGGGAAAAAAAAACTGTGAGAAACAGCCCTGCGAACACCAAGGTGCCCCAGGTGCTAGAGCTGAGATTCCCTGGCAGCCTGTGGGAGAGGGCCATGGTGTAGCAGATATCCACACTGCAGCCCATGGAAGACCCCATGCCAGAGCAGAGGAAAAGTGTGAGGAGGATGGAGCAGTAAAAAGGAGCTGTTTTGGATTGATCACCCATTCCCCTTCCCCCTGCACTGCTTAGGGTTGTGTGGTGGGTAGAGGAGTTGGGAATGATGGAGTGAAGTTTAACCTGGGAAAAAGCTCTTTGTTTCTCCGCATCATACTCTGTTTTTAATTGGCAATACATCAGTTTTTCCCCAAGTTGAGTCTGTTTTGCCCATGATGGTAATGGATGAGTGAGTTCCCTATCTTTACCTTGACCCACAAGCTTTTCCATCTTATTTTCTCTCCCTGTCCTGTTGACAAAGGGGAGTGAGAGAGCAGCTAGGTGGTCATCTGGCAGCCATCCAATGTCAACCATATATGTATTGGACCATAAAACTATGTTGGATATAATTTATGTAATTATTGTAAAGTGGTTCTCTAAGTACAATAATATACAATCTGAGTATTTTTACTGAACTGGTGATATACATAGAAATTCTAAACTGTGCTTATTTTTTGCAACTCCAGTCTTCTAAAGACATCTTTTTTAAAGCACCATGCCTAATTGTTCAATGTTAGGCTACGGTATGCACTGAAGCAGGCTGAATACCTCTGCTATGCTGAGTAGCTGAAGCTGAATGAGCCAGGTATAGGTGTGGTTTCTGGTCACAAGAAAAACTCTCACAGCAGGCAGTGCTAATGGGGAAGGGTGACTTACACCCCTATTATCAAAATGTAACTCTATTTTAAAAGGTTAGCTGAGCGTGTTCTGTTTGTATTATGACCTTTGGCAGTAACTAAATGTGTTGCTTTTATTTGGTGGTAAGCTTGAGAATGAGAGGAGCTGAGGACATAGACATAGGCATAGGCATAGACAGTTGAATAGAGGGAACTTAGTTTGCTGCAAGATCGATGTAGCTATGACACTGCTGCTAAGAATTCATTCTAATAAGGGTTTTCTTCACTCTAAAATGTGTGTGTCATAAGCACACTGAATTTAATTGGAAAAGTTCCAGTTCATGTTTCTAAGTATTCATTTCATCTTTCCTTATCAAGGTCTATAGTGAAGCTGAGAGTCTTGCTATAAATCAATTGTGCATTGATTCTTGAACCAGTTAACTGAGAAGTTGATTTTTCAGCCAATGGTCACAGTTGCCTATCCCTTTTTATGTGCTGCAGCATAGGAAAATGTTTGTCATGGAGTATTTGCTAAAGATGTGCATCACCTATTCAAAGACATTAATTGATCTACATTGAGCCACAAATGAACTAAATAATAGTACTAAACATAAAAAGTGTCAAGTTATCTGCAAAATAAAAAAATGGCTATCATTAAAATATTTCTAAGCATATTTAAAATGTTTTAACTAATATTATATCTGGCTTCATATGGCCAATACTAGTAGATTATATTTTGTATGATTTCATGCATTCTGTCTTTTTTAGTATTTTTACAGTTTATTAACTTTCTGTTAAGTGTTTTAATAAATTCTGTGTATGAAATCTTTGACAAAAAATGGAACTTCTCCTCTTCCTTGATTTTGAATAACATTTTTTTCTAATTATTCTAGACATATGACTCCTATTTAATATGCTATGTCTTTTATATTTATCTCTGGTTAGATCTGGATACTTTACACGTAGTGCTTGCAACAACCTTAGATGATGATATAACATGTTTTTCTTCACCCTATACCAACTTAGATATCACTTACCAAGACTTATTTTCTTTAAAACTGTTTTTGTTCCTGTAAATATCTTTACTTATTCTGCTAGTGTTCTTTTACTGTATTACTTTTTTCTTCTGAAGACTGTTCAGTACGTCACTTTCACTGCTTTCTTTGTACAGATTATTTGCTTCTTTTTCCCCCACACCTCCATTGAGCATGATGGTGGGACCAGGTCCCATTGCAGCTCTCCTCACTGTCACCTGTTCTTTTTCATCACATTCTTTTTCCAAGTACAAACCTTGCTTGCTTCTCAGTTCTTTGCTTGGTATTGTTCCCATTTTGCTGACTACCTTTGAAAAAGGTGTCTTTTCCATTGATTTCTTATCTTATGGTGACCTAAGATTTAAGGGGAAATAAGTAAAGTTCTCTGGCAGTGATATTGCATGCTATTTATTATTCACTGATCACATTAAAGAGTGGTTAGGGCATATTAGCTTAATCTCTATTAGCAAGTAGTGGGACCCAAAAAGATTAGCTTCAGATATCTCCAAAGCAAGTAATAGTACTTGCAATGACTGGGGTAAGTGTGTATATACTACAGATGAGGAAGCAGTATGCCATACAGAGCCACGTTAATGACAACATGAAGAAGAAAGAGAGAGTACTCCCTCTCTTCTTCCATATCCTGTTGAAAATAATTATATACATACTTATGTATTTATATATACAAATATAGATAGATAGAAAAATAGAGGCAGAGCTAGACATAGATACAGATACATACATAATAAATAACTTCTGCAGGAAAAATTCCTACTTTTATTACTGTGAAATGCTCCCAAAATATTTCTTAACATAGTACAATGGATCTTGTCTATATGATGGGAGAAGGTGTGTTATGTGATAAATTTAGAGAAGTATAATCTTTTCAAGAGATCTATAAATATCTGTATATACATGTATATGTACAAACACAAATACATACATTTATAATCTACCTTTCTTTAAACAGATTTTAGTCTACTCAACATAAAATGTGCACTGTCAAAATACATTCATGAAACTCAAGAGTAAATGAGTTTTGTGATGAATGTTTTGATTTTAGAATATTGACATATCTGAAGCACATTTCTAAGAACCTCTAAGCATACATTTCAACATTATTTTATTCAAGTACATTTCTTAAAATCAAAAGAAGAAAAAAAAAGTTTTCAAGATATTGCAGACGAGAGAAAGGCACTGAAAACAATGTGCATTTGCAAAAAAGTTTTACAACCAGATAAGCCTAATCAATCTGTGTAGTGCTATCAGTGATTGTAGAGTCTAAGGTACTTCATTTCTTGATAAGATTATTTCAGCAATCACTAACAGTAATGGTCTCTCTGGTTAAATTATTTTTTATCCTTTTTAGTTTTTCCAAAAGTTCCATTTCAGTTGTATAGAAGTTGAAGTATATACATATAAAATTACGGTTACAAATTATAAAGAGGTTGGCAGATAATACAGTAGAAACCAATGCATGCTAATTAATTTTGAGATAAATTAATTCAGTTTCTCTCTGCAAAATTAGCTATTTTGCCCAAAATAGTTTAAGACAATATTTCAAATTTAAAAAGAAATAATTATGCATTGTTTGCTATTGTTATTGTGTTCTTAATGTGTGCATTGTTTGCTATTGTTATTGTGTTCTTAATGTGCAATAGATAAAGATAGAATGATGGCATATACTTCTTTAGACACTGTGCTTAGCTACCAGTCATAATAATACAGAACAACACAGATGTAAGTTCAAAACAGAATATACATCATGTTTCATCCAAGCTACCCACTTTAAATATTTAACTCAGTCTTGAATACATGTATGAAATCTAAAAACAAAAATCAGAAAAAAAAAAATCCCAGGTCTCTAAACATGATACTATTTATCTCATCCAGCAACATATTGCATTAGTATCTGTATGGGTAGGGACTAGATGGAAAGTCATATACAAACAGTTTAAAAATAAAAACTGTTTATCCTGCCAAGGTCAATCCACCACAACTATTCTCTCTTGAATCATGTATGTTAATATACAACCTGGAGAATGCAAAATATTGATATAGCTATATATCTATCTAAAACCATTGGTGTTTGAGCTTAACAATGTTAATGGGTGACTTTAGAATATGTCTTTATATGATGTGTGCATCATAATAATAGCCAGACATTGACAGTAGACAGTCTTTTGTCTATTGTTAAATCATATCTGAATGGACATGTATACAGAAGCAATCTCATGTTTTTTTAATTTTTTTATTCCTTGCATACACTGAATATGTATACATGTAAAGATTAACATTTTGACAGAATAGGAAGCTAAGTTCCTGCCTTTGTCATCTTTGTTTTACCAGGAATTTGCACTGAGGATTTTCTAATCAGACACTCAACCTGCTCTTTGATCTGATAAGAGCATTCTGGACATTGTGAAAGGTAATTCAACTTCACCTTATTGCTACCACTGATTGTGAAAAATTGAAGCCATAATTTTCCAGGATTAAATTAATATAAAAAAACCTCTTGGCTTTCATCTTGACATTTGTAACATTGCAAACCTTGTCTTTATTAAAGGAAGCAAGAAGACAGTGCATTTTCTGTCTGTTTTTAATTAAGCATCATACTGAAGTGATTTACTCTAGTAAAACACACATTTGTATATGAACTAAGTAAGCCTAATATAAGCCATATATTATTTATGAATATGTTAAATTAATAGTTTGTAATTGACATGGTTGTTTTTTAAAAGATAAGTTATTATTAGTTATGCATATTCACAACAGTTCCCAACATAAATGAATTGTCTAATATTTGTATTAATAACAGATGTTTTAATATTTCTTGGTTTTATTAGGTTTCAGAGAGTATGTAAAAGTTCTAAATCTTTTTTAAAGTTCTTAATATTTTTTTGAAAAGCGGTGCAGCTACTAAGATAAATTTGCTGAGATGTGGGCTCTCATCTCATTGTCTAGTGCTCAATAAACTTCTTTGTGTTTGGCAGCTTCTCCCCTTGAAACAGCCTCATTTGATAGCCCTGCTGTTATGTTCTTGACCTTTGCCATGGCTACAACCCTGGGGCATTTGAGCTGTCAGATAAAAATGTGGAAAGAGAAAGAGGCTGGTGAAAGTTGTAGAAGGTAAAAAGCTTTGTAATGCACTGATGAATTTCCTGCCATCAGATAGTTTTCACTTCACCTCCATTGCTGTCACATTTCCTTAAATAATAGGGAGACTTTTCCACTAATGGACAATGGAGGCTGTTTGCCTAATGAGAACTTGCAGAGGCAGCCTGCCATGTGTCTTTATCTTTTAAACTAAGGTGAAACAAGCTTGCCTGGCTGCAGATAAGTGGCTGAGAAGCAGTCCTATTCAGATGTACCTGCCAGTAATTTATCTCATTTTTTTTTGTATTCATATATACTGTTCTATGTGCAGTAGAGCATTAAATTGCTTTCCACCAGGAGCAGGTCACATTCAGGGGTCATCAGAACCATGTTACTGGATGGAACATGCTTGATTCATACAGGCTGTTTCTATCAAGATCTTGGCAGCTGGAATCTCCATCTAATTAGAGTTTTTATACTAGATATTTTTTCCTGGAAAAGTTGATTATTATTTAATATAATGTAGACAACTATCATTCTGTGGAGAGTTTATGTGTACCTTGTATAAGACCAAATGAATGACTGTTGATCTGTCAAGATTCATAACGAGTGTTTTAATTTCTGTTAGTAAAGCTTTTTGTGGTAATTAATACATATTAAAGATAGACTAAATTTCTTGTTTTGTCACTAGATCCTCTTTTTGGGGTCAGAGGAACATGTTGTTGGACAACTGAGATAAATCTCAGGCTTATTTTTGTGGAGGTTTATTCAAGCCTAAGACTGTCTTAAAATCTTCCTGAATCCCTGATCCTGAAAGTAAATCATCTTACAATTTTAAAATAATGCATTTTCTTCTAAAAGTCTATTAGCATGTTTGCAATGGACAAAGGGAACATTAACTCAAACTATATTTTTAGTTTCTTTCTCCTACTGTGGGTATTAGAAAGATGTTTTGGTACATTTTGCTGTTATTTCCCAACTTGCAATATTAAATTAATGAAACAAAGGACATATAAACTATAAAATAAAAGCAATATTTCTGGTATATTAAAATGTTTTATTCACAATCTTTATAGCTGCAAATATGTCCAGAAATAAATTAATTATTTTCAGTTGAGAAGTGGATGTTCTATACTGGGATGAAACATAAACCAAATGTGATTAGCTTCTTTCCACCTTACAAGAACAGTTTATTTTAGACCAAATGGAAAACTTCACACTGCATGGACTAAGAATTGTTCCTCTCTCTCCTTCCTCACCATTTCCACTGCTAAATGATATTTTTATTATATTAGTACTTACTAAGGTTTTATGAAAGTCAGTTTATTAGATCAATCATGGAGAATTCACAATATTTAAATGAGAAATCCTCCATACCTCCTGAACTGTGAATTAAACAATGAACATCAACATTATGTGTATATCTAACAAACAGTGGTAGCAAATACAGTACATACCTTTAAAAGCATTTATAGAGACACAATTCTTCCTAAAATTCTTCTTAAAGTCTTAAAATTCATAATTCTTCTTTTTCAAGAACACAAAGCTAAAATTTATGTCTAGATAAACAATATTGCAAGTCATCCATGAGTTTCAAATACTGAATGTATACTGAAGCCATCACATGAAAACCCAACATTTTTCCTCCTTTAAAAATGTGAAATATTTGGTGTGAGTTGACTTCTGAGCAACGTAATGATGATAAACTTACTGAATACTAAAAAAATCTGTACTCAGTAATTCATACAATATTTTTCCCTCTTTAGATGAAAATATTTTTGGCTAACATTTTAATGTACATTTTTAATCTGGGAAGTGTCACCTAAATACAATAGATGTTCTTCAATGCATGTGTCATTCATTCAGTGTTTCT
>VZTL01053822.1:0-10768 GCA_013400535.1 Scopus umbretta
ATATATATATATATATAAAATACTTTATATATATTACTTCTGTGTTGCTTTTGTACTAAGCCTGATGGAGTGCTAAGGATTAAGGAAGGCAACACAGAGAGTGCAATGCAATGAAGTAGCTCACACCCTGTCTATGCATAGCACATTTATCACAAGGGTAAGAACAGAGTGTGCATTGCTTTAAAATTCACCACACAGATACAGCAAAAACACAGTAGGAGTTGAGCTGGCAGCTCGTGGTACGGGCCAGCAGGACTTCAAGGATATGATGACAAAAAAGGGACACATAGATGAGGAAGGTGCTTTCTGAAAGAATTTGACAGAAATTGAAGGCAGTTCGATTACATAGGAAAGAGAAGGTTAGTTCCAAGCACAAAAGTAGTAGAGAGATGAAATAAGATTCAAGTGAGGGTAATTCTGCTGAACTGGAAAAGCCAAGGACAAGAGGTTGGAATTTGATCCAGGGGAAAACAAATATTGCAAAAGTAATTACTTTAGCAAACAGAGAGGAAGTTATGGCAGAGATAGATTTACACTGCAGCAAAAGGGAAACATGATGTAGAGCAGATTTGGTAGGGAGGGAAGAAACAACATAGAGGAACACACAACTGAGTAACTGAGAGAAAACGGTGAAGGACAGTAAAAGCTGTCAAGTTTACGAACCTGAATGACTGGGAGAACACTGAAGACACCAGTGACAGAGGAAGACAGGGAAAAGGGAGAGATGATTAGATGGAAAGCAATTCAGTTTTGCTGAAGCTGAAGTAGAAATGAAACATCAAAGAGACACTGAAAAGACAGGAAAAGATCTGTGACTGGGCAGACAGTGCAAGCTGCATGTAAGGAGGCATACCTGAGAGTCACTCTCAACCTCTGACCACCTGTGATTTCTGAATTTCCAAACAAATTTGTCCTACTTTCTGAATATTTACTGCCAAAGCCCTAATCAAAAATATACTAATTTGCTGGCTAGTAAGTCAAGCCCTATAAAAGAATAGGGTTTTTTTTCCACTACAAAAAGCTTCTATTAAAAAGTAATTCATCAGCATAACGTCTTCAGTCTCGACTCAATCATCAAGACCCCAAGGCACTTTACACAAAAAAGAACAGTAAGATTATTGCTACTTGAACAAAATAAAAGCCTTAGTTTTGGTTACACTATTATGCTACAAATTTACAAGCTTACACAATGTTTCATTTACTTTATAGTAATCTACATTATGCAACCTGTCTTGGCATCAAAAGCAGTCAAACAAAGTTTTAATCCATTAAGCTAAAAATTACCAATTTAGTAATACTTTCTCTGAAACTACATGTATATCAGTTTCCAACAGCAGAAAATGTTGGAATATGAAGGGATAAAAAAGGGATTTTAGCCTTCACAGAATCACAGAAATGTAAGCTAGAAAGAACTTCAAATCATCTAGTTTTGCACGCAGATGTGATTTAGTTCAACCTAAATCAGAAGTTAGTCTAACCAGGTTTTTTACAGCTGCCTAACAGTGGAGGGTCCATAACTTCCACAGACAGCTTGCCTGATCTGTGTTACTTATTACTTTTACATTTTTCCTTAATACGTGAAAGGACTTTAGAAATACCTCACAAGTTACGCTTACTCATTCTCAGTCATTCTTACGCACAGGAAGATTTGCATTCCTTCTCATCCTCCTAGCCTTTTAGTTTCTTGAGTGAAACTCTTCTCTCAGTCTTTGTCATAGGTCAGTCTGTTTTCTTAACATGTTCATGTTTGACTCCCTTGGATTCACTTCAGCCTGTTTGTATCTGTCTTAAAGTTCAGTTCAGCATTTTTCCACCTGAGGCCTCACCAGCATCAAGAAAAAGAGAATAATTTTTCTCCCTTGTCTCCCGCACACAACACCGTTAACTTCACCACAGAATCAGAACTGTTTTTTCACTCATAACAGCAAGCAAAACGAGAACCTAAGTTTCAGAAATGTCAAGCCTTGACATGAGCCAGTCCTTTTACAGATATAAGTAACAGTCTTTAAGATGACTGTGCAATGTACTTTTAGTAATAAAATCAAGAATTACACGAACAATTTTTTCAGAAAAGAAAAAGTGAGAAACAATCCAATTGCAAGTGCTTTTTACAAGGAAAGCATATTTTTTTTGGTTGAGCTATATGGTTAGTTAGAAGATGCACCTCCATCTACTTTGTGTCAAGACAGAAGAACGAGACTACAGGTACCCTTTATAGTAGGAAATTTCAAGTCTTATGCTAGATAAGCAGGATTTTCAGAAGACAAGTCGATAACACAATACTCATGGTATGTTTCTTGCTTCTTAGCCAGTGCAGTACAGGGGCTAGACAGCCTCTCCCATGCCCTCGTCTTCCTTCTTCCCCCACGTACTTCCTACAGGCTTCGGCTTGTGGCAGTTAACAGAATTTTAATTCTTCTTTCCTGATTTCTTCCCCTAAGTGACGGTGCAAAATTTTAAACAGCAAACTAGCTACTTTCTAGATTACAAATTGCTTGGCCCCTGTATCACCCTGATAGGCCATGAAGATGCTGCCCCTTTGTGCTTATTATCATGATGTTCCAGCCAGCGGACTTTATTTCTCTTAAAGACATTTGTATCAAATGCACTCTTTGTCAGAAGATACATGTCTGCAATATCCTGGATGAAATTTGGTTTCCTGTGGATGGGGTTGGCTAGGCATGGAACCCATGTGTGTGTACCCACACACGCAGATAGCAAGCTATATTCTATACTAATGATAACTTGCCTGCATACGTGTTGGCCTTGTTCAAGAGATCTGTGCATGCATGCATGTCAGCAAAAGCACGAATCCCCAGGCAGTTGATAGGATGAAGCTGGGATTCCAAAAATTCACAGCAAGTCCTTTTCACATCCTGCAGTTGCAAGAGACCAGCTGCTGGGAGCAGTACCTGTAAGAAGCAACAGGTGGTTAATATCCCAATTCAATTCTGAGCTTATACAAGAGTATTCTCAATATTAAAAAAGAAAACAAAATAATCCGTTAAAAAATTAAAAGACTAAAACAGTTAGGAAAATGCCAGCATTGTGCGACTGAAGAACTTAAACCCCAACATTAACATGATTTTACCTCCCTGCAAATACCATTTAAGGTTTAAAATAACAAGCAACATCTCTATCACTGTCTTCACTGGGAAATCATTCCATAGATTACAATTCTCACACTTCATGTAAACCTCTTCCCAACATTCATTTACGAGTTCCCTTCTTACTGTTCCCAACAGTCCATAATTACATCTCATTTCCAAACCTTCAGCATTAGGTATTTCTTTAAATTAAAGTTTTCTAGACCATGATAGATTACGTAAATCTTGTTTGCATGCAAGCACTGGACATTGTACCATTTTTTTAGTATCAATAATAAGCATTTTTATGCAACTGATTCCAGTAAGGAAATCAATTCAGCTTCCAAAGAAGTCTGTGACCTTCTTGGACAAATGACAATTCAGACATTTAAAAGCCTGAGCAAAATATTCTATAAGTCATTAAAAATCCGTATCAGTTAGGGGTTAGCATAAATGACATATTTGTCCTTCAACTTTCACAGAGCAAGCAAAAAGTAAAGAAGAATTTTAAACACTGTATAACAGACATTTTATTTACCCAGTAGAACTTAAACATGAGATTTACGTGAACTGTAATTGTGCCTTTGAGCGAAAATTCCATACTGCTTTCTATAATTCCTTCTTCACAACATTTTCATTTTCTGTGGCTTTGACAGTTATTTTAATGAGACTTCTACCTTAGAACATTCAAGTGTGAAATTAACATTAGTTTGCATCTTCAGTGAATCACAACATCAAGATTTTAACATGGAAGTCTTGCAACTGTTCCCTTACATATAGATAAAACATACACTATAGGACTGCATCAATAATAAGCCAGCAAAAAATACACCAAAGACAATGGCTGCATGAGTCTTGTTAATGTTTGCTTTTCATTTAAACAATTATTTGGGTAGAACTGAAGAGAGTCAAACAAGAAGAAAACTAGAAAAAGAGCAGAGTAAAATAATTTAGAAAGCTGCATAACCCTACATGAAAGCTGCAGAATATACTTCTGCATTATTGTTCTTTGGAAGAGGTTTTGATCTTAGTAACTGTCTGTAGAATCAAGTATTTGCCATCATCTCTGTAAGCATTTACCTACTTGGTTTCTAAAGAGCTACTGTTATTGTTTACTCTTTAGATTTTTTTTCTTGAAATAAAACTAACAATTATGACCCAAACTAAATCAAAAAAGGCTTCAGGTGATACAACCTCGTAAAGCTAATGTCTGCTTTAAACTTCATTTTCTTGTCCTGCTTCTACTACTTAGGGCTTTTCCTCTCCATTCCTGCCATATATGAAGCCTGCCTGAAAACCATCTTTATGTTCCTCAAGATATTAATCCCTAATTTGAAGCAATAATCCACTGTAGCCTTTGTTTGACACATTTGGCTATCAATGTAGACAGCAAAATAGAAGGTTCATATATTTAGCAAGAGTTTGTATCAACTGTTAATGAAAGAGCAATGATGGAAAAACACAAGCGTGATTGCACACAGACTGCTGCTATGCAAAATAACTAAAACTAGTTTAAATCTTAGATAATCCTTAAAAATATCAAATAAACCTAACAAAATAAATGGAGAAGATCTGTACGCAATAGGCACAAGTGTCAGATAAAATCACACAATTCAAAACAAAATTAGTAAGCTTAAAGGTTACTAATCACAAAGTTAAAACAGTACAGTGAACTAACTTTATTTTAGCATAAGTTTATAAAAATGTGAAGATAATATTAATCATTTTCTAGTACTAGAACTACAGTATGGTTAGTTATAACAGTGAGTGAATAATTCATGTGATGATGAATTCTAGGATAAGATACGAAATTACATACTGAAAATCAGGCCTAGAAATCTACAACTATTCTACTACAAGTATTTATTTACACAACTTGTCCCGATGAAGCAAACATTTCAGACCTGCTTACAACTTCAGTAACTAATTCAAACACAATCCTAGATAATTGTAGCCATGTTATCAGTATAGTTGAGCAAGTAACTCTGAGAACAATCCTTGACTGCTTAAATGGATTCAGTAGAAAAATATGCAAAATCATCAACTCAGTAAATGAAATGGAAAGGTGAAATTTGCGAATGGTATGCAGAAAAGAATTTAAGATTTGTATGCACAAAACAGTAACACTGAGATGCTTGTTCACTCGTATGAACAGTAAAGCAACGTTACAAGACCTAGAAGATCACTCTTCATTATGGGAAATTTACATCAGCTCTTAAATCACTGTAATTGAATTTGTAAAGTTACAGATTTCAATACATTTTACTTTTCAGACAATAAGACAATTAAATCTAAATATATTTATGTGCATTCTGCTACTAAAAAGGTAAAGAAAGGCAAAGTGCATCAAATTTATCACATTGAAATTATATGTTGGGCTTTGGTTACTAGGCAACAAGAGCTGTGATGACATCTAGCTATTTCCATTTGTACCTATAGAACTGTTAACCTGGAAGCTGTAACAACCTGTGTTTAAAATTACGGTTTCATCACAGGCCGATTCACTCTGCTGAAGCCAGAGGGGAGAGGGGTCCAAACTCCCCTCAAACCCATTAAAAAAAATATATTAAAACTGCAGTAGAGATCAAGTTTAGCTGCTGCTGACTGCAAATTGGTAGGCTATAGCTCAGCTTTATTTCCAAAAATAGCCAGTAGAGGGTACCCTAACTTTCCTTTACAACTCAAAAATAGTTTAATATGCATACCGCTTTGTACTGCAAGAAATGCAGAGAGGAAAAAAATCCCCAACATCTCCAATGGCTTATTCTGTGAAAACATACCCGCACCACAGTGGTGGCTGTTTTTCTTATCAAAGAAACTGAACAGATTATTATTACAGATGGCAAGTAAGAAATTACGTATTCTCTTTTTTGTGTCAAAGTCATGGCGATGAATCTTGGAATGACTGATACATTTCCTAGAGCAGATCATTTAACCCTTACAAGTCTTTGAAGACTATTCCCTGGTTCTCCTTCCTTTAGTGACACTCCTATTCCCAAAGCTGTGTGAACCTGCCATTCCAAATACACCTTTCCAACTCCAGAGACAAAAAGGACTGTGACCAGGTTCAAGTATTTGTTTTTAAATCCACCTGCAGGGTGACCTGCATAGTCAGGAGGGATCCACTGAAGACTCTAAACTTGGGTGCTGTTTTCACTGGAGTAGATTCAAGCCCTTCAAAATAACTTGGCTAGATCATCAACCCGTATTTGAGGCTGCTGCCCTCTTATGGTCCTTCAGATACATGCTAGGAGTATGTTGAGGGCTGAGGGTACTGATGTTGCCTGCAGCTTTTCTCCCTCTTTTTTTTCCCCAGACAGCATCATGACTCTGTTCACCCTTGTGCAGCTGGACATATTTACCTCATATGACCAAAACATATGCATATTGAGCTCCGAAGCGAGGAGCAGCTGGTACAGGCAGGCACCTCTCCAGTTACATGTGACCCATCAATTCACAAGCAACATGTTCACAACAGTCTTTGGGAGATACAGCCTGCATGACTGACCAACAAGCCTCTACAACGGAAGAGGGCTCAGAGGAGATGAGCTTGGGGAAGAAATGTAAGGAATGAGCACCAAGTAGCATAAAGAAAGCTCAACACAAGGGAGACTGGTGATAACCTTTGTTTTAGATATGCGGCTGAACCAGTGAGTCATCAGGTTGTATAAACACCCTTCCCTGAGATAATTAGTAGAGTGTAGCATCTTCCCCAGCTAGCCAGACCAGCGGGGGGTGGGAGAGGTGCGTATGTGGTTCAGCCCAACACAAAGTATAAAAACTGAACAACCAACAGAAGGAACTCTGAAGAGAGCAACAGGCTTGAGCTGGTTTTATCCCACATATTCCTTCCTAGTGAACTGGGGTTGTCCAACATCCTGACAGTGGGCATACAGAGAGCAGTAACAGGAATCAATTTTGCGTGGTGATCCAAACGTATATTGCAAATGCTATATTTTGCTTGCGTTGTGATTTCAGTATATTGCTGTATCTCTCTGCTAAATCAAAACACAGCATACATGTAGCACTAAGTATCTTCAAATAAGTAAATTTTACATAAAACATTAAACCCTTCTCATGGACTGTCTAGAAACAGCTGGTCAGAGAAGCTGCCCTGGAGCGCCTCCACACCAGACAAGGAAGTTCATCCTACCCAAAGGCTGCTAGATGATTTACCAGGCATCCCTTCACAGTATATTTGCTTCACGAAGTTCAGTGCTACACTTCCCTTCACACAGCCCCTTGCTCCCACAAGTTGGTACCACTTTATGCAACATAATCTTTTAGTACCTGCCCTGCTAGTTGAGAATGGAGGAACAAGTCCAGTGGAAGGAGACACCAAGATGATCAGAGGGTTGGAACATATTACAAGGAGACGCTAAGAAAACCGGATTTGTTCAGCCATAAAAGGGAAAACAAAGGGGAGATCTTATTACCATCCCCAACTACCTAATAGGTGGGTAGAGAAGACTGAGCCAGACTGTTCTCAAAGATGCATAGCAGTGGGACGAGAGGCAAGTGGGAACACAGGAGAATCTGATTGGGAAAAAAGAGTTAGGTTGTCTTTTGTTATTTTGTGATGTGTTGTTTTTTTGTTTTGGTTTGGTTTGTTTTGGGGTTTGGGGGGTTTTATTTGTTTTTAAAACCATGAGGGTGATTAAGCCCTGTAACAGGTTGCCTCAAGAACCTGCAGAATCTCTGTACTTGAAGATATTAAAAATTCAGTGGACAGGCCCCTCAACCTGCTGATTTAAATCCATTTGATTCAGTAATTTTGTATCAATCTGTGCTATCATCTTTGCACTCCTCTTTGTACTGATAGTCTCCTAGCCAGAACATATTGTGCTACCTGCAGTACAAAGATGCGAAAGTCAATATTTTCATCTCCGCTATTTTTAAATTTCCTGGAATTTCTTTAAGATTTCTGTCATGAATTCTTGCCCAAATTCAAATGGATACCCACCAACAATGCATTAAGATCATTACAGTGCAAATATGAAAATAATGAAAGAACCTATTGCAAGTTTTGGGAACAAGATCCCATAGCATAAACAAAATGAAAAATTCTCAGAACATTAAAGTACTTTGTATGCAAATAAACCAATAAAAATCAAAGCAGGGTATGCCAAGAGAATTGAATAATGTGCTGTCTAAAATAGAAAAATTTCATTCACCACATGGAGGGGAAAAAACCCCAAATCTGTAACAGTAGGAAAGAGACTAACCTAGGAAAGCAGATGTGTGAGAATCCAAACACAATACAATGCAACACAGAAGCACACAGGAGAGCAAGTTACATCCTTGCTAATGGCAGATATTCCATAGTTTCAGTTACTACATTAAAATTAAATATATTTCAGAGAGCAGCACTTATGTTAATACCTGTCATAAAACAAATCTTGAGGAAATACAGTAAAGTTTAACCTCTATTTCTAAGGTTTAAATAACGATTTCAGCAAACTAAACTCCTTCACTTGCTGTTTATACTATCGTGGCATAAAGAAGGAAATTAAAATAATGGTCAAAGATCATACAAAATTATCTTACTTCTTTATTCTCCTCTACAAGCATCTGTGCTGTACTTACAACTGGTTTGTAACTGAAGTGTCATCTAAGTTCTAGTGAAATCATTCAGCACTGTACTGAAATTATTCAATTTGGGAGTATGCATAAAATAGATACAAATATTACAACACTTGCATCTGTGGAATAAAATGCAGATGTTCCAATTTTGGAAAATTCAACCCTGACAGCATTTCTATATGAACAATGCGTGCAAGTTAAGTGCACTGTTCCAGTGTTAAAATACACACACAATGTATGTGTGTATTTTAACAATAAGATTAAAGATCTGCACTGCAGCTGCTGCACTGCATTTAAAGATGTGCATGAGCTACAAGTTTAGAACATGATACCGTGTAACATAAAATATAAAATATCTTAACATCCTTGACTTTATAGGCTATGTGAAGACTTGGATGTATAAATTTATCCTTTAGCTTAATGAGCCCCATCCAATTAAAAATTAGGTGTGGGTGGCAGTTTATAGTATCAGAGGAAGGAATCAGACTGCTAATCAAGATCCAGTACCATTCCTTCACATTCCCTTAGTACTAGACACAAATTGGTTGAGCACTGTTTCAGCTGAAAACAGGCAAACAATCATAGTGTAATACTTTGAATGACTGACACAATCTACAAAACACTAAGCAGCTCCCAACTTGGAAAGCAGCGTGACAGATTAAAATGGAGTGTAAGTAAAAAGTAACTGTTCTACATACCTGCTTTTTAGGCAGCATCGTAATCTGTAATTAAGAATCCACTTCAGTTACAGTGACATGCAATTTATAAGCAGCAACTGATTTGCTCAAAAAACAGCTTTAGAAGAGATACCACTTTAGAAGATTAATCTGAATGAACTACTAATAACTAGTTAAAACATCTGTGGTGGAGGTTGTAGTTTTCTTGCTTTTTTTTTTTTTTTTGAAGGGGGTGGGTTAGGAAGTTTTGGGATGGATTTGGGATACAGTTAGGGGCTGCTGGAGTGCAGAGACAAGATTCACAAAGCAAACGAAGTAACAGCAGGGTCACTTTAAGCAAGTAATACAGCATAATTAATGGTGTCTATCTGGTCTACAAGAGAGAACCATGCACTCTTGTTTCGTTTGAGGGTTATCCACATCATCTCTACCAGAACAGTGCCCTAACCCACCACGTAACAGTGGATTTTAGCTTAAGCCTCCACACAAGAGAGACAGATTGATTTTTCTATTCTGATGGTTATTTTTGTTAACAGTCATGAGCTTAGCCTTTCATATCCTCTTCTTCTGTTAAAAGATACTGGAAATAGAACTGAAACATTGTCTCACTTGGAGTGAAACATTCTTGAAGCTAAAATATTTTAGTTAGAATTTTAGATTTTTCTTTCAGTGAAAAAAATCGTAAGACATTTGGATATGATAGAAACAGAGTTTTTGATTTGAAGTTTGATCACTGAATTTAAGTATACGTACAGTAAGACATCTAAAATGAAAGCTCAGAATCCTTCATCATACTGTACAGTGCTTATAAGATTGTACAGCTGCATAAAAATACCTTCATATTTTCCTAAGGACAGGAACAAGACTAACTAGAGTCTGAACAAAGCCACTTACTGCTGATATTTTGTCATTCAGAAACCAGACAATTTATTCTTTAACTATGGGATCTGAAGTGCTAGCCAGTCAAATAATATACAAAGCTCCCCTGCAGAAGGATTAGAAGAAGCTGAAAAAATTAAGTAGGCGGGATAACATAACTCACACTACATGGTCTTCGATCTTTCTGTAAAGGCTGACCCACATAAAGAATTGCTGTATCAGCTGATGCTTTTAGCTGGTGTGCTCCAGCTATAGGATTTACCTGTAACATCTCACACCCTCAGTACCAGACCACCCACTGACAGACACATTGAGTTTGGTTATACCAAAGATTACTATGATAGAAATATTCTTCAAAGTATTCCCTGAAGACGCAAAATGCTGACAAAAGAATCGTTCACGTGCTATGTTTCCTGAAGAATAAAAGATGATTTGGGGGTGGGGCCGCGCGGCTGAGGGGCAGGGCATTGAGGAAGGAATTATTTGTTGGTTTCTTAGGTTTTTTTTCTACAATACAGACTGACCCCAGTCAGCAACCAAGCA
>VZTL01053824.1:0-12952 GCA_013400535.1 Scopus umbretta
GGGAAACTGAGGCACAGAGCTATTGAGTTTCTTACCTCTCTGGGGCACTCGGGAAAACATCAGCAGAGCACGGAGGTGCCATATAGTGCTGCTGGAGTGTTATGGGCTGTTGTGTACCACTCCTTGTCTAGCGGGGAGCCTAGTTTGTCAAAGGGAGGACTTTTTTTGTCTCTTCAGTGAGGAAGGGAACAGATTTAATTGGCAAAGGTTGGCAAAACCATTGTCTTCGTTTTTACGGTAGTGAACGTGTTTTCACGTTCCTCTACTTACCAAATAAATAAATAAAACTGTAAAGGAAACGGTAGGTTTTTTTGGGGGAAAAATTAAAAAAACAAACTGTAGTCTAGAGCATCTGTTTTCTACTGTATTTTTTCCCCTGATCTCTTTTTATAATTTATATCCAAAACATTAAGTGACAGAATTTGGCAGAATCAGATCTATACAGTCGAGCTTAATGGTCATGTAGCAGGGAATAAATAAAGCCCCTCAAGCCTGCTTAGTTCTCACACATGCACGTGAGCAGGAGTTGGGGGAAGGAGTGTTGTATTTTTCTTGGAAGAGGACCTTTTCGGTTTCTCCTAATCTGGCACCTGGAGGTCCAGCTGTGCTAGCTTGAGGCTGTGTGTAGTCTCATGCATGGGAAAGATGATGGACAGATCGCTGTACAAGTTGAAACGTTTCACGTCTCTACAGGCAATATGTATAGCTATATTTGTGAATAGTGGCAGTGCAAAATCAGAGGTGGAATTACTCTTCAAGCAATGGTTTGCCAGTAGTGCTACAGCCTGGACTGGTTTCTGTTGTGATTTGCAGAGGGGACCAGCAGCGTGTGGATTTTCCAGCTTTGCTTGCTAGCACTACAGCAGCTATGGAGCCGTTGCGCCTGCCATCATTGCTTCCTGTCTCCCTGAGCTGACTGTAAATTATTTTCCCTGGGTTGAGCTCTGCACATGGCCTGGAAATGTGTCACTCTGGTTATGTTTGGCTTGATCCTCTGCTAATTTATACCAGTTCTACTTCAGTGTATTTCCATTGGCTTAATTCATTCAGTATTCCTAATTTTCTTGGGTATAAGTAAGAGTATCGGGTTCATTACTTCTAACGGTTTAGTTCTCTTGATTTATTTTTGTTCTTCAGTCACACAAATGCCAAGGTTAATTTGCTCTTAAACACTTGATTTCCTAGGACATAAAAGTGACTCCATGTTTAAAGAAGAAAACAGAGAACAGTTTTATTCTGCAAAGCGATCTAGTCTGGGGGGTGGCGGGTTTTGTTTGTTTTGATTACAGAACTTTGAATCCATTGGATTAGCATTTGGGAACATTTGAGAACTAAGAGGTTTAATTTCGCAGTCACTGGTACTCTCAGATCTTCTGGATTATTCAGCTGTGGATCGGGAGCTGATACAGGGTGGCGCATGTACTTGGCCCAAAATATTTGCAGTGCCTTTAATAATAAGTGATTTTAATGGAGAATTTCTCACAGCAGAGGAGAACACAGAGATATATACTGTGCTTTAACAAAGATGCTGTGTCTCCACAATGTACATTAGTCAGTGAGTTAAACAAGCATCAACATTAAAACAGACATTGTCCCCTGCAGTGTATTTTCTTAGTGCTTTGTCCATTACAGTTCTCAAATGATGAGGTTTCTAGTCCTTTCCATTGGAAACAGCTCTTTTCTAATGTTTATTGTGGATGCCTTCCTGGTGTCTAGTGTAAAATTTTGTTTTTTGGTCTCCTTCTGCCCTTCCCAACGTGCTTGGTGAAATGCGGTGAGGGTGTTTACCATACATAAACCCCTTATAAGCAGTTCCTGCACTCTCCTTAGCTGTTCTTTAACAAAGATACATATAATTAGACCTTTAACCTTTCCTCATAAATCAGTCCATCCAGCCCATTAATCACTTCTGTTGCCCTCTTCTGAATTCTCTCCAATTTGTCATCGTCCTGTGGCTAGGGACAGCTCGGTGACTGCGGCCCTGGTGGAGGTTCAGTACCAGCCTGCTGCACCCGGGGACAGGATTTATTTATTTTGTCCCTCTTTCCCTTTGCTTCACTCCCAGTCAGAATATATCTTCTATCCACTCTGCATAATCACTTGTTTAAAACATTTATGGAGATAATTTGCAGTCTCCAGGACCCTCCATCATTCTCTGATGTTGAGTTAGCAGAGGCTGAAAGGGAAAAGGATTGAAAGTGACACACTTCGCTTCCCTACCTCTCTCCCTTCCTTCCCCCGCTCCCCACCCCAAAACAAACAACAGAACTCTTCATTTGGTGCATATGGTCATACTGAATGTGAGGAAAGAAGTAGCATTAGAGTGGAAAAAAGATGCTGAAAATATAATTGCCTAATTGTGAATCCTAAGTAGTGCAGGCAGCAGGGGCAGCCCTGACTGGAAGAAATCAGAGGGTCACTAATTCACACTGCCAACATCCTAATTAGCTGTGCAAATGTAATGTTTATATTGTTGGGGATAGATTACAATATCCATTGTAGAATGGAAAGAAATAAATTAATTGTGTCAGCGGAGCTATGTAGAAAACACTCCTGCCGCCCCATTAAAGCATGAGAAGTAGCTTAGCTACTAAAAAAAGTTTGTTTTCAGGCTGATGCGCAAGTCTAATTGGGTTTCCAAAGAAAGGAACATGTTTTAATTATTAATTAGAAATCAGAGGAGTAAAAGAGTGGAAATCTGCTTCAGCTGGAGGTTTTGCTCAATGCTGGATTTCTCCTTAATAAGCTGAAACATTCCAGGCCTGCCTTAGTTAGCGGTTGGGTGCAGTGGCTTTACTCGGGGGGTAGACATCTTAATGCTCATGTAATTATCATGTAATTATTTTGTAATGTGGGATCAAAATTTTGCATAGATGGCATTCTTTCACTGAACTTGAAAAATAAAAAAAGTTATGTTCATTAATGCAATGATTCAGTCATTTTGGTGTAAGAAGCAGGGGTCCCGCATCCCCCTCCCTCTCTCTTTAACACACAAATATTTTGAAACAGTTTTAGAAATGGTGACTTCAAGATAAATAGAATTATTAAATTTAGATTTTGTTGAATATTTATCAGATTTCTTGTTGATAATACTGCCTTTCAACAGAAGTGTCAAGTGGGTTGCAATTATCATCAAAGCTGATAGGTACAAATAAGTGATGATCGTGACTGCTAACACACAGCATGCAGGTTCGTAAAGGGGGAACTGTAGTCGCTTCCTCTCTATGAATTTTCCTCCCTGTTGCCATTGAACTTCTGGAATTAAAGTTGTTGAAGACTGATAGACTTTGTCAGAAGACGTTAAGTGGATTATGGCCCATCATAATAAATATTTGCAATGGAGTGACAAGGTATGTTCTAATGAACAGAGAGTATGGAGCCGCCTCTTTGGACTTGTGCTTTCTAATGCCTAGAAATACGCTTGAGCAGTTATATTCCTGTTTACAACTGCAGACAGCTTGTCTGCACAGATGAAAATGTTACCGGGCGAGTGCCATAGCTCTTCTGGAAATCACTGACAGCCTGGATCCAAGCTGAATCACAGGTTAAACCTGAGAAATTATAGAACATACCAAGAGCCGCTGGCTCTTGAGTTGCCAGATGTTTGTAGATGCATGTGCGTCTTAAGGGGAACTGCCCATTAAATGTCTCAGCTTTAATAGGAAAAGGGGATGGGAAAGAAGAGCACTATGACTCCATATGGCTCCCTCAGTGCAGCAGTAAATCCTTGTGTTAGTGGGGTGCAACTGTGAGGAAGTACAGAGCTGTCTCTTGATGTTGCTGTTTCATAGTAAAAAAAAACCATGGATGAGATGGGGAGGATATAGCTAATGTGAAATGGATGGCTTCCTTCAGGGTTATGGCTTTCATTAGCTCGTAGATGCAGCATTATGATAAACAAAATGTCTGACTTAACAGAACAACTGTTAAGAAAATTTCAATTGGCCTTTTTTCATGTGTCTGCTGAAATGATTATGTTTGAAAATGTTTGGTTTGGATTCACAGAAGAAGTTAAATATCCTTATTGTGGGCCATTGAGCACCTGTTTCTGCCCGTAAGACTCAATATATCTTTTTCCAAAACCTTGTTTTAAGAAGTCCATGGGAAAAGATAGTTTCTTAATTTTTCTTTATCAAATAGCTGCACTGTACTGTCCTAGCCCTTCTCTGTAGTTTATTTACATGCTGTTTAGTCATGAAGAGTTTGACAAAGATAGATATCAATATCAGGAAGGGACACAATGTTTTGTCCTGCTCCCAAGAGCTAATTCTGGTCATGTGAATTGTGAGGTGGCCCTGATCCCCCCTCCCTACTTATAAGCAAAGTTTTCCCTATTATCAAAAAGGAAACCACCTTCATACCTTCATGACTTGTATTCTCCCAGCAGAAGTCAGTTTAAACTTCATACTGTAACAGAAGTAACAGGTAGTTAAGAATAACAAGCCATTGTGAATCAAGAGAAAACCTTTATTTTCAAGGGGCCATGTGTTGGTAAAAATGTTCCCCAGTTGAACCATACGGATGGGTGGAATGTGGGATCTCCTACATACTTGTGTTGGGAAGAGGCTGTAATAATTTGTGACTTGACATATTATTGCCATGTTTCCTTTTGATCATGCCAGACATCCACAAGGCTCTATCCCATCCTTGTAGGAGAATGAACATAGGTCTCTGCAAATGAAGTATCTTCCATTCAGAGTACAAAAGCAAGAGGGTCCTTGATTGAAAAAAGGCCAACTTCTACCAGACATGTTTGTTGCCTTGGTCAGATGATAGAGTTGATGATCCTGTCCCCTCCCCTCCCTTGCTGGAAGTTGGAAAATAGTTATGAAGGCTATTTCGCAGGGTGCCTGACAAATGCGTCATGTCAAAGCATTAATCTTTTCCCTCTGTGGGCTAAGAAAGAACTCAACTCGCTTAGGTGTTCATTGGTCACACTAAGAAGGCTAAGCACACTATCCGTTCAAAAGTCTGGACTTCTGCTTTGACCTGAAGAGTTGAATTGGGCCTTTATTTTATGAAGGCCACTTTTGTGCAAAAGGAAGCGCCGACAAAGGGTGCCAAGATGGATGAGAAATCATGGATAGCTTTAATTAACTCCAGCAACTTCATGGAGACCTTGCAACAGGGTTTAGGGCTGAGATTAGTACAAGAATACATATTGATATATTAGAAAGGGACCTCACAAGGCCTCATGTGTGAATGTGTGGGTCTGTGTGATGGGACCACTGACACTTTGACTTCTCCAAATGTCTTGAATATATGTTTTTTCCTGTTGAGCATTCTGGCACAGCTTTACAGAAGAGCAGGTCTTCTTCAACAGACTATCAAAAAAGCTTCAGATCATTGGATTCTCTGTGAGATACTGCTTGCCTCATCTATCTCAACTGCTGAAATAATCCCTTTGACCAGGTTTTCAAAGCAGCTTCTCTGTGACATCCTCAGCCAGGCCACAAGCCTGGTGTGAACAGCACTGTTTAGTGAAGGCACTGTTTTCAGCTTGGTAGTTTCTTCATCCACTGCAACTTCAGAAAGCTCATCTGTTGTATGGGAGAGGATGCGATTAGCAGCGGTGCTATGTGCCTACCACTGCCGTGTGATTTGCAGAGGTACTTGAGAGATGCCTGAAGGGTGTTTATGTTCATGTTGCCATTTTCAGTAATCAAGTCTTATTGATTTTTTTCAAGAAATCAAAATTCTTTTATAGGAAAAAAGTATGGAGGTTTCTCTTTAATTGACAGATTTTTGATTTCTAAAAATTGCAGCAACTTAGAAGCCTTCTTGCTTTTTGGCCCCAATGCTTCAGCACACATAGAAACCTGTCTTTGAATCAGTCTGGGTAGTGTTTCACATGGTACATTTGCTGATGTACTGTTTTTCTTTCTAAGCTATCTGTGGAACAACTTGCTGCTCCCTTCTTCCATGAAAAAGCCCACCCATCTCAGTCACCCCTCAGCACAGGTGAACCCCAACACAGCTGAGACAACTTGCATATCTAACTAGCGTGCAGGCAGCAGTGACCTTGAGAGCTTCATGATGGTAACCAAAGCATCCAGTTTGGGAGTTCAGTAGTATACTGTTTGCAAGTCCTTCCATTTCACATTACCAGTAGAAATGTTTTAAATGGAATACATACGCTCATGCAAGCCATAAATTCAGGCACACAAACACATAGGTACAGATTTAGGTATTGCTTAGTCTTTCTTATTTTGGGGAGGCTTTTACAGTCTGCTGCACTGTGGTGGGTTAACTTTGTCCGGCTACCAGACACCTACCCAGCTGCTCTCTCACTCCCCCTCCTCAACAGGACAGGCAGAGAAAATACGATGAAAAAGCTCATGGGTTGAGACAAAAGCAGGGAGATTGCTTAGCAGTTACTGTCATGGGCAAAACAGATTCAACTTGGGGAAAACGAAATTAATTTTAATTTATGCCACAGGAGGGCTGGGAAATGGGGGGTAGTGGTCGGTACAGTGATGGTCAGTCAGTGGTGGGTCTATTGTGGAGCCGGCTGCGTCCAGCACAGGGCAGCCCCTGACCTCTTCTCACAGAAGCCTCCCCGCTGTAGCCCCCCTACTGCCAAAGCCTGGACACGTACACCCAGTACATACACACATTTCCATCCTGCGCTGTGCTGCGTGGGCCCCGACCAGCCTGACCCCTGGCCTCCAAGCAGATGTCTCCAACTTTTCTTGCTTGCTGTCAGGGTAAGTAGGTGATGGGCTCTCACCCGAATGTTGATTCTGAGCCTGGCTTGTGGAGGCACCCTTTGATGTTTTATTTTGGCTTCTCACCAGGGGGTCCAATTTTTAAAGCACTGGGGTAATGATCAGGTTATTATTTTTATCCCTGCTTCAGAATTCACTGTTCTGCAGACGTGTTTCCTGCACTCTTGCTGGGTAGCTAGTTAGCANTTTGGAAATTCTGTAATACCCTGTGTACTGTAACATTTTGAAACTATGCTTGAGCGTAAATGTATTTTGATGCCCCTGTTTGCTTTAAATGGCAGAAACACTGAATATAAAATAGAATATATTAGCAGTTTGCTGACTTAAAAGATGGCATTGATAGTGATGCAGAAAGAGTTAATCCTAGACTTTTAGCTCTGAGCCTAGTTTATTGAGCTTCTGGATACACGTGTTAATTTTCTCAGATGAGGGATAATGGATGTCACTTGAGAAAACAATACTGATTTGGGTTCTTTCATAGTTTGTGGGTTTATGTCCCACATGGTATAGAAGCAGGCTCTGGGAGATTGCCTGAAATATGCCTGGCCTCTCAGCTGCACTAAAAATAATTCCTGCTTCCCGTACTTCTAGAAGTAATTCTGAGATGCTGCAAACCTTATCAGCTCCTTGTTTAGCAAAAAAGATTTCACTTCAGCTTTCAAATAGCAATAAGGGAATGGTCTTTAGGGGTGACTGTTGTATTTCTAAAACACTCCTTTGTAAGAATGTACGTGTGGTTTGGAGTTTTTTTTGTTTTGTTTCATTGCTTTTTTTATGAAGTGTTCTTGGTTGGGTGACCTTCTTTCTATGAGAGCAGCAGTTCACATTGGGTTTGGGCAAAATGGGTTTGATAGTCCTTGCTTTACTAAGCACTAGCACCTAGATGACAGTAATTCACCCTCTAATACCCCCACAAAACCTATTTATGCAGAACTTGACATGATTTGCAGTCTCTGTAAAGGAGGAACACAGGACTTAAGCAGTGCCTAGAATTAATTTTTTGACCTCCATTTCAGTTATTGGTTGAAGTATTAGGCTCTTCAGAAAACTGAGCTGCTCTTGCTATAACCTGGCACTTAGCACCTTATAACAGAGTTGCACTATCAATTCTGTGGCATTCATGCGTCTCCCTCATAACGTGAAGGGGGAAAAATTGCAAGGGAAATTGCTGCCCAGCATCAGAGAATTTAAGGCTGTCAGAAAAAATTGATCTTAGTAGCGATAATAGTCCAATTTAAGCCAGCACAATCACAACCTTTTTATTAATATTGGCTTACCATCGTCCATTTTAACTGTAATACATTGCCAGTGAATGCCAACGAGCATCCCAACATCAGAGTACTTGTTTGAGGTTTGTGATCAGCAACATATACAGGTTCAGAGGCATTATTTTATTTATTTGTTTCCAGAGACAGAAAAAAATGCTGGCAACTAATAGTTTTGAGGGAGATTTTTTCCAACACCTATTTTAGGGAAATCTATGAATGGAAAAATTTGTTTCCATAAATTCAGGTAACATCTGCATTAATATGGTATATCGTAAGGATCATTAATGTTCAGAGTATATTATCAGGTGTTCTCTAATGCACTTTTGATGAGCTTTAATGATGCTTGCTGTAGTGTTTTTTCATCTTTTCTCTCCCTCCCTTTTTTTTTTTTTTTTCTGCTTGATTGTAATAATGACTTAACCCAGGTGGTAGACTCTATCCAGAAAGTGCCCAAGGGAAATATTATTCCCTAGTACCAGCAAACATCACAGATAGTCATTGAGTTCACTATGGTAGTTTCCCCAGGAGAGAAGATCTTGGCTCTCCCCTTGGGTGTCTAGACCTGCCCCCCATTTGCAGTTTAATAATTTGGCTATGGAAGGAGATGGAGAAACTGCAGAAAGAAACAAGATGAAAAACGTAAGGGGAGGGAAAGGAGAGAAGCCAGTAATGCATGGTAACTTTTAAAATTAACCTGATTTCTATTAGAAAATAACTTGTCATAGAATAAGAAAGTGTTTGGATCATTTGGAGATGATTAGTAAGGAGCACAGTGCAGTTCAAAATGGCAAGGCTGAGTACATGCAAGGATAGAGATTTTTCTCTTTGGGTTAAAAGGTTGGTTGTGATTCATGCTAAAAAATACTTTTGGTTTTTGCAAATAGCTTACATTTGTCCTCGGTATTTGTCTTTTATAGATCTCTTAATCTACACTGTCAGTCAGGAAGCTTATTTTAAAAACCATAGTTTCATGGTCCTTTTTAGGCCATGCAACTGCAGAGAAAAGCAAGCTTTAAAGTAAACATCACAGATATATTGTAGCTTCATTGAGTAGCGATGCCGTATAAAAGAGAAAAAGTGAAAATACAGGCAATGGTGAAAGAAAAACATTACAGATACCTTCAACTGAGCAAGTTCTTTGTAGTAGTGAGTTTGCAGAGTGTCAGGTATCACTCACTGTGTGCCATTAAGAGTTACTGGCAGTAGCCAGCGTCTGCACCACAAGCAAGAGTAAATCATGTCAGTTGTTTAAAAGATGGTCTCTTGTAAGTTTACCCAGGTTTACAAGCACATGGGAAGAAGGGGGTTCTTTGTTTTCTTATTTTTGCCAAATCTCCGCTTCATTGTTCATAGACAAATTCAAAAGTAAAGTACCCAGGAAGAAAATTGTGCTGTTAGGTTGCTTTTGGCTACACTATATTGAAAGCTATACTTTGCAAATGTAATCTGTTAACAGCAAATGGTGTACAAAGGGAAAGGAGTCATGTTGTTGCACACAATGTTTTCCATTTTCTGTACAAAAGCTTGTTTAAATCATTTTGTGCCCTCCCCTTTTTAACGTCTTTTCCCAGGCAGCAGTTAAATGCATGCCCCCATTGCCCCAGAGCTGGGTGCATGGCGTCGGGAGATATTTTGCAGCAAAGGGTGCTGCTACCAGGGAGGCTCAAGTGCAGCTTCCCCACAAGTGACTGTTTTGTCTGAGACAGATTTTCTTTGAGGTTGTTTCTCCTTCATAAAAGCACTTTGCACCATTTCTTAATCTGCTCCTATCTGCCCCTTTTAGGCTGCAGCAGCCCCTTAATTTTCTCCACGGATGGGGCAAGACTGGAAGGACACATTGCAGGTCTCCTAAAATGGAAATGAAAAATCAAAGTGATATCTGGCCTGAAACTGTTTTAGATTTCTCTTGGAAAAAAGAGGCTTTTTAGTGGTCTTTTACTTCTGGGAGCATGGTTTCCCTCCCCAGTGAGATGCATTTTGTGTCAGCTGTTTCTATATTAAAAAAGTCTCCTGAAATAACCGCTCTTGGCTTGTCAGCATCTGGCAGTCCTCTCCTCCTGAAGCAGGCAACACCAAGGTCCCGCGCGAGCCCGAAGGACCTCACCCCGTCTCGCCCCCGCGGAGAGGGGGGTGCCCGGCCCGGCCGGGGTCACAGGTGGGGCAGCCCAATGGATTGCACTGCGGTTGCTTCTGAAGTGCCTGGCCCATGTATGCACACCCCGATTAAATTTCTGTTCTTGTCAGTCCATTAAACCTCCCAAAGTGATTTGTTCTCTCCAGAGAATCAAGGGAGAGGGGGCGGAAAGGTAAAAGAGAAAGAAGGAGGAAAATAAAGAAGGGCTGGCGGGGGGAGAAGGTGAAACAAAAATGAGTAAAACAGAGCTGCTGAATCCAATAGCCAAGTATTACATTATAGAATCCCAGTTTGGATATAAACAAAATGTTTCCTTAGAGCAGAACCGCATCCAAAAGTTAGAAAAATTGTTTTCCAGAGCTGAAACAGCCGCAGTCTGTCTTGCCTCAGAAGTGGGAGAAGATGGCTTACCCGTTGCACCCCTGTCCCTACCCCTTGCACGCCTCTCCTTACCCCGCAGCCCTCTCCGCACACCTGTGCACGCGTCAGCCCCCGGTTTGCGCTGGACAGTTTTGAGGGGCTGCTTATGCTTCGTATTTGGATCCCTGGGTGTTTTCTGCTGCCCAGGGCAGGCAGCTGGCTATCCTGGCTCCTGCAGAAATTGTGCCTCTCACTGCTGCTGAGTCCTTCCTTTCCTCAGGCCAGACCCGTGGCCGCTGCTGTGGCCGCTGCGGCTGGAAGAGCCCGGCCCCTCATGTCGGGACAGGCACCATTTTTCTGCCACCCACCTTGTCCCTGCTGGCTGCCCTGGGCTCAGCTGCCTGCCTCCCTCTATCCAACTCTTGGGCTGATTTCTGTCATCTTCTCATAGCACTGTGTTGACTTTTCATGCATCTTGATGGCCCTGATTTAATGTGACCTAGTGTGACCAGTCAGGTTTGTCGATACATTGTTCGACGTTGCTAAATTGTGTAGGTTTTGCAGGCCAGCGGTGCCGCTCACGCGGCGCTGTGTGACAGGGAACACTCCGCAGCAGCTTCCCCTAACATCCCTTCAAAGGGGCCAGGGACAGAGCCGGGCAAGGACGGGTCTCTTGGTGGGTTTCAGGTCAACCAAGTTCTTGATTTTGAGGAGTCTGCGTCTCTTAAAATAGCATTCAGCTAAATGAAAAGCATTTTCTAATGAAACAAAAAAGCCCATGCCAAAAGAGCATGAATGTTATCACCAAAGTTAATAAAAGTAAGGAAATTAATACTTATAGTTGACCTCCAATACCTAGGCACAGTGGGGTGTAGCAAGGAAGTAGTTAGAAAGGCACCATGGTGAGCCTTAGCAGTGAATTACCTTATTTTTATTAACTTTCTGACAACCTCAGTGAATTTCCTTTCTTTTTATGAAGTGATTAAAAAAGCTAATCAGATCATGTAATTAAAATGCATAATTACACAATCTCAGAGTTTTTCATAATTACTGTACATGGTAAATATTGTTACCTGATAACACTTTGCACAAAAATTGTGACAGGAATTTGTGTAGGATGGTTAGGAGGTGTCTGCTTTCCAGCGTTTGTAGTGGAAGCTTCTCTAATGACATGAGATAGATAGCAAAATGTTTTAGAATTGAAAATATAGCTGAACTCTAAAATAATGACTCAGTTGTCTTTTTTTAATGCTTTTGTACTTATCAGGCAGCTGGTGTGTGTTGACATGGTGTGTTTCTGTGCATTTATAATGGCCCTTTCCTTTGTGCTCACACCTCTGCTTCATATTTTGTTAGGCACCACCCACTGGAAAACGGGTGTTTTGATACAAAGCAACATAGTAAGAAAAAAATCAGATCAGATCCAGTATCTTAATTCCAGCCAAAGAGCTGAACTGAGATGGAGCCCTCTTAAGGCTGTGTACAGTGACTTCAGGGTAGACATGATGTTGCAGCCTTCCTGATGTCAGGTAGCCAGGAGGTCTGGGGCTGTGGTTATGTTTGTAGGAAATCCACAGATACAAAGTATGATAATCCTAAGTTATGGGAAAATGGATTTTTAAAAATTAAAAAAAAAAAGTCTGAAGTGTGTTTAACAATCAGCTGCTAGCAATCCAGGGTCCCAGCCTCTAAAGTGAGTAGTTTGAAATCATAGTTACTGCTGTATGTCAGTCTAATATTTACTACTCAGAAGATTAGTTTTATACTCAGATGTTCCATGATTGAGGTGGAGTTTCCATTTTTTCAACAGAAGAAGCTGAACTCCTGTCTTAAAGACAGACAGGTAATTTGGTCTTGATGGGGAGCCACGGTTGGTACTTCCATAACTCTTCGTACTTGTGCTTACATGTGCTAAACTGAGTATGACATGGAGGAAGTGGAATTCAGTTTCACAAATCTGCCTAAAGGTGTGAGGGAGCAGTTACTGGTATTTGATTCAACCCATTCATTTCTCCATTTTTGTTTGTTTTTGCAAGGGTGAGATGGGCTGAAGAGTCTCTTTCAGACAGCAGTCCAGGTTACCTGTGGCCAGAAATTTGTTTTATCGGGAAAATATTTGCCTTATTGGCCAGAAGTAAAATAAATAATAGAAAAGGCTTGACAAAACAAAAAAATAATATTGTATCTGGCATATCTGGTTCTGTCACACTCCTATGGGAGACACCAGTGTTGCCTAGTCCATGGTTCTGTCTGGGCAGGGAGCTTTGGCTGTGGATTTAGGAAAGGGACATGACAAAACCAAATGGATTCTGGGGAGGGGGCAAGGATTTTACAGTATTTAGGAGTATTTAGGACAGTAAGGTTTTTATAAGTGAAGCTGGTCTGAGCTTTTAAACTCTTTGTGTTGTTTATGAAAACAATAATTTTTCATTCCCCCCCCCCCCCACAAAAAACATTTACAC
>VZTL01053824.1:12963-53955 GCA_013400535.1 Scopus umbretta
AAATTTAAATTGCCCACTCAGTTATGACTGGATTATTGACAACATTTCTTCTTTTAGACAGCCAGTGTGTGAGCTTATGCAGCTTAAATTCACTGTTTTGCCTCTTTATGACAATAGAGATGGAATGCAGTCTCTTCCAGGTATTTGCCAGTTGCATTTCAGTAGTAGGCTTTTGGTAACTCCTCTCTGCCACACTGTATGTGGGGTTTCTGGGCATGTGAGACACCCCACACCAGAGATCTAGGTGCAGGTACAAAACCTTTGCACATTTTGAGAAAAACAACAAAAAAAATTATTAATTTACTCAGGGTGGGATGGGGGACATGTTTCTAGCCATTAGTTGACTGGAGATGGTTTCTTGAACGTGTCTGGTTCCGGAGGTGCACATGTGTCTGTCAAACCCCTGACACTTGATTTCCCTGAGAGTTTTTTGGTTTGGTTTGGGGTGGGGAGGAGGTTGTTCTTTTGTGTTTTGCTATTACTGTTTTGGTTTTTGATCATTTTTCCTCTGCAGGAGATGTGCCCCCACCCCAAACACCCACATCCAGCCTCCACCAACTTTTTAATTTAGCGGACTCCTCTGTAGAAAGCTGAATGCTTTCTGTACCTGTAGTATCAAGATGCATTTTTCTAGGATAAATTCAATCTCTCTCTCCCCACTGCTTCCTCATTCCTTTTACTGAGTTGTTTGGTCTATTAACATTCCCATATACTTTTTTGTATGTATAACCAGTCCTCATTATGTGGGTAGAGTTAGAGAGAAAGCTATTGACTATAGCTTTTCTCTTTATTTAATTTAATTCTCTGATATCACTGCCAATGTCTGTGTGAGACTGCTCTCACATGGAAGGAGGGATATTTGGGAGAGACAGTGGAGAAAGAGATACTTGTTTGCAAGTGCCAAGATGTTTGCTGTCCCTCCTTCTCTTCAGGGATAAATTGAGATAATTTAATGTACAGTCCAATACTAATTTTAGTCCCATTTAAACAAATAATTGTGCTCTACACCTTTCCTCATTATAAATTCACTCTCTTATGTATCTGTGGCCAAGGCACAGAGACAGTTACTAACTAGAATCAATTGTACAATTCACATTTGTGGGAGGAAAAAAAACCCAAACACACACGTGGTCAGATGGAAACCTACATTGTTGGTTAAACTAGAGCTATCTGAATACAGACAATCAGTACCTAAGACTGTATTAAACAATTCAGGAGGAAGATACCTTTGCTGTTAGGGATCTTTAAGGAAAGTGCCGTCCTGTTCCGGTAGGTGGGCAGTGTGGTACCTGCAGCTGAGGCTGGAAGCGCAGCGGCGGCTGGAGGGGAGGTTTCTGCTGGGCTCTGCACATTTCTTGGCCGGAGCACAGTGGGGCTGGAGGGGCTGTCGTCTCCTGGTTGGATTCGCTCTGGCTCCCCAGCTGCGCTCCCCCTGCCTGCCTGCCTGCACTGATGAGCACCGTCCCTATGGGAGGCTTTCTCCAGAGTGTGGTCAGTGCTGGCTGACCTCCTGAGAAGCCCCTAAAGAATTTAGAGAGGCTCGAAAAGTCTCTCTGCAGACTCACGGTGTAGGAGATGGGGCACAGTGTGGGATGATCTCGCCTCCTGGTGCCCGCAGTAGAGGGCTGTCTTGTGTGCCGTGACCCTGCGGTGCTGCCGAGTGGGCACCGCTGGGGTCATCCCCCGCAGCCTGCATGGGTGCTCGGTGAGGTCGGGCGTGGGATCCCTCCTTCGGCTGCACCAACGTGGGCGTGAGTCCTGGGAAGACAGACCTTAGCTGTCACTGCAGCTCTTCTTTTGAAAATCTGAGAGCGTGATCGCATGATTTATCATTGGGCCCTTCAGTCAAAAGGGCAAAGATGTGTTGGAAGAAGAGAGCAGCTTTCAGTGGACGGTTTTGTTGTGTTGTGCAGTGCAAGTCCTCAGATCACAGATGCCGGGTCACTGCCGGTTAAACTTGAAAGGTCTCTCGTGCGGCACGTTTGTTGTAGGGGAACACTGATGTACCGAGAAAGATTCTTACCGGGTGGCAAACACTTTTGTTTGCTTGCTTGTTTTAAAAGCCATTTCTTATTTAAAATGACAGATACTGTTAGTGAAAAAGAAGTAGCATTACCATACAGCATGGAGTACACAGCTCTTGTAGGCAAGCCACACTGTTTGGCTTTCATCTTGCATAGCACAAAATCTATAGTTATTTTCTTTTTAAACCTTTCAGTTATTTCTGTCAGGTATTGATAAGTGAAGAACTTTCTTCCCACCTCTTTAACGCAGTTCCTCTCAGGCCAGTCACAAACATGGTACAGATTCATGACCGATGTTTATCTTAATGACACTCAGGAATGTGCTTCATATTCAGCAGTGTGCTTTTACATTTGTGTGTGTTCTTTTTTAATGTTAAATGAAATTTTTTTTTAAAAAATTGTTCACTAACAAACCCAGGGTTTTAACTAATTGTACTTCGCCATAACACATCCACAAGGAATGGGAGATTTGCTTAGCTGGAGCAAGCTCGTTTCTCCAGGCTTGGGTCAGGTGGAGCTGGCAGCTTCATTAGCTCCAGGGATACCTGCTGGGGTCACTGAGACACTCGAGCCCCTCCAAAACCAGGTGGGTGAAGGTGTGAAGGAGCTATGCTCACCAGATTTGTGGAAGCTGGGATGTTCGCAAGTGCAGCTTCATTTCCATTCATGGTGTTTTCATGAAATCGTGATTCTGAATTCATGAAAGGGACAGGGAATATGTGCACCTTTCTGAAAATATCTCTATGTAGAACTGGCTATATTTCATATTTATGCCATCTGAGTTTTCAGAAGTGTTGAGCAACTGCTGTTCCTATTGATTTCAATAGGATTGATGTGAATATACAACACATTTGGAAGTCAGACCAATAATGCATATGCGTAGCTATAAAACAGGTTACTTGATACTGTCTGTCACATGTAATTTATTGATTTTTTCTTCCTTTGTTCTTTGAAGGCGGTATAAAATCTGGATGTTGTTGGTTTTTACTGTTTGTTTATTGCTGAGCAATTTCAGCCAACATGTGTTTTTCAGCATTAGGACTATTCATCATGAACATCAACCCATTAAGTTTGTAAGTGCGTCACAGTTTTCCCACCTAGATCAAAATGAGAGTCTGGAACAGCCTACTCTTTCTAACTTAACAAGCTGGTTTTATTTTCCCCTGCAACTTGCTCTAATAATATGACCAGCTTTAAATTCCTCAGGCCGGAAAGCTTGGCAGTAAAGTCCTGTGCAGGGCTGAGGTTTGAAACATGAGGTGTTTCTCAGGTTTGGGACATGGCAATTGACATCCCTTCTACTGAGCACTGATGGAAAATACTCATTTAGGAGCAAAAGTCTGTTCTTGGGAGAGTACTTTTCATACGTTAAAGACAGGGACTGCAAACCCATTTTCCTAGAGGTCAGGTCACTGCATAGCATCAGTTAAAGATCTCATCATATAAAGCCATCCTAGCAATCCAGTCACTTTTGGTGACCCCAACCAGAAGACACAGAGCATTTGTGATGTCTAGTCCCAGTTTTGTCCCTTCTTAGTGGTTCTTCTGGCTCAGAGTTGATACATGGCCAAAAAGTTGAAACAGAGCTCTGCCGAAATGGAACCACCACTCTAATATTGTCTACCAGCACAGAAGAAGATAGGCATTTGCTTTAGCAGTAACAGCAGCTTATTGGAGAGGTCTTGGCAAAGCTCTCTTTGTCCTAGTTTGCCACTGCCCCAATTTTAAGGGCACTTGCTCCTCCAGACTGCTGCCCACGCCATCAAAACGAGCTCTGACTTGATTCTGCACAAGCTGAATATCCGGTGGGAAAGTGCTGCCTGTCCTTGTCAATGCTGGCTTCCAGGGCTCCCTGCTTACCGTGCAGGATATGACCCTTAAATGAATTTTATGAATGAGCTAAATGGATTGTAATTGATGACTTAATCCTCACTTGAAAGTACAACTCAGAAACATGAAAATGAGCACAGTAAAGCATTAAATTAAACCATACCAATCTGGTCAGTTCATGGAGAAAAGTCTGTCTCTAATTCCGGCTTCCTTATTCATTGAGTTTCTCCAAAGAGCAGCTAGTCTGTATTTCTGATGCTCTGTTACGGGTATGAACTGAGGGAAAGAGCTTGAGCTGAGTCTGTCGGACTGCACGTGCCTGAGGGTACTCAGCAAAACAGCCTGAGAACAGGTGCCTGCTTGTATTTGAGAGCTGCCCGATCAAATGGGAGGGAGGAAATTGTAAATCTAGGAAATTCATCTCATGCATTTCATCCCACCAGAAAGGCTCTGCCGCTGGCCACATCTCCATGAGACGTTCAGAGTCTCGATGCCTGGGTTTGTTCTATATGGGAAGCACCCTCCTCGCTAACAGTAACAAGACATGAGGAAGGGAAAACATCTTCATGTATAGATGAGGAAAGGACTTTCCTTGCATGTATTGTGGGGACCTTTACGGAGGCTGATGCTCTTCCACCGCTCCGAGCTGGATCTTTGGCTCTGCAAAGGGGGCAGTGCAGGGGCCAGGGGTGGCCCCGGTCCTGCTGCAGCGAGGGCAGGCTCTGCAAATCTGCCATGGGGTCTGCTCAAAACATTGCAACCGCGCTGCTTGTACCCTTAGCTTCAGATAAAAAATGAAGCAGGCAAAGCTCTTAACCGCTGCGTGTTGTCTCTTTGTTTTGTATAATCAAGTGTTGAAATCATGATAAATGTTGACATCAAGTAGCAAGAAGTGCAGAATATAATTGTGTGAGTGTAAGGCCAATAGGGTCATATGAAGTCTGCGCTCTGGCTAACATATGAAGAACTATTACTAACAATTAGCATAAGTATTACCGTTTATTATAACTAATTTTATAACTAATTATTGTAAGTAATAATTATTCTACTAGGACTATTTTCCTAAGGGCTTTGTCATTCTTTATGTTTGAAAGTTGCACATGTCATAGCTGAAACTCTAATTTCATAGTATTCTCTCAGCATGACTATTGCAGCCTTGATGCGTGCATGTGACCCCACATACAGTTTTGTTCTTTTACATCTGTCTTACGATGTGCCTTCTTGCTAAATGCTCTGTAGCTATCAAAGCAGGCAAGAATGGCACAGGGCCCTCTAGGTAGCAGGGTAAGCATGAGCAGCAAGCTATTAAGATCTTTCTGTTAATTCATGGATGATTTTGCCAGTATCATCTTCTAATCTCGCTTAAAAAAAGACTGAATGTGCATTTGAACATTTCTGAAGAGCAAATTGCTAAGCAAAATACATGTATAATCCTAACATTTTTGTAGAAATAGGGTGAGTTATTATTGATTCACAGAGCACGACAAAACATCACTGCATGAATTAGCAAACAGCTGTTTCTAATTTGAGTTTAGAACTGTACACAGAGGAACTTGTTTTAGTGTTCACTCCTTTCATTTATAATGAATTTTAATCACCGCTACAGGTGAGAAAAATGTAGAAACAAGCTTGTATCTTGTGGAAGAAACAAAGGAGAGACAGATGCTAACAGATTTACAGTCTGTGATAAAAGGAATGTTTTGGTACACTTTACATGTAATTAGAGTGCAGCTGTTTTCAGTCCCAAGTCCATGATGCACAGCAGAATATAGTATCTGCTGCTTTTCCAAAGGGAGTAAAGAAAAACAGTGATTCAAGTCTGAAAGCATTTAGTTTATTCCTAGATCTAACATAAAACTTTCTCCTCCACCCCTTATTATGCCATTTATTGAAGTGTGAAATAACTTATTTAATGATATGTTAATTTTTTGTTACCAGCAAAATACAGGCGGTTTGACATAAGAAAAAATAATGTTAAAAATAACTTTCTGATTTTGTCATCTGTATAGAATTGTGTATCATCCCATCGATGGTCATTACTGAGTCTTGATATCTCTGCTAATGGGAGACAGGGCTCAGGCAGGCGTTGCTCTGGCTTAACAAGTTTCTGTATATCAACCAAGCTTCAGTGAATATCTTTGTGTGTACTTTTAACTTGCAGCATAAAAAAGGCTAATTAGATGTATCTTTGATCACTACAGAAAGGCTTAAACAGAGAGGTTTAAACCGTCTATGTGTAACAGTTTATCTGCAGCAGACGTCCTAGCAAGTTTAATGTTTGAAATTCTGCACTACATCTTGTGCTGATTTTGTATTCTAAATACCAAGCTACTCTCTGCATGAGAAGAAAATTAGATTATATATACTTTCCATTAAGCAGGACATCTTTCTTTGCTTTTTAAAAACTTCACTTAGAAATGAATTGCAGTGCAAAGCGGAGAAGTTGGAAAAAGAGTCACTAACTGTTGGTGATTTAGTCCAAAAAAATGCTTGCCACATAAGCAACTAATTTGGTATAACTGCATTTTTCTCAAGTCACAGATAATAATGAAAGCACTGCCTGTGGTGCCACTTACATTAGCACCTCTTAGTTTTTTATCCAATTTTAGGTTTGCTTTGAACATTTTATATATACTTTTATATATGTATTTAAAAATGGCATAGTGCCTTAAAATAAAAAAAACCTATGAAGACTGTTGTGTAAAGAAGCTAATGTTGCTGATGTCTGAAGCTGCCTATAGAGTTCTTCAGCACAGCCTGAACTTGCCAGGGCCCCTCCTTAGTGTCTTGGCTATGGGTGGGTTGACCAGTTCTGGGCAACAGTTGCATGATATTTTTGTAGGGATATTTATAAATAAGTTGTAGAAATGTTTTTTCCATTGTTTAGTGAAGTATGTTTGAGTGCACATTAACGCTGGGCTTCAGTCGCAGCCCTGCAGTTACAATACCATTCAGAGATAGGTGCAGTGTCAGCATAAAAAGGCTTTCATTGCCACGAGAACTGGTGGTTCGCAGTCCACTATGGCCTTCTGTGACACAACAAACAAAAACGTTCAGAGAAGCTAATATAGGCATAGCAAATTGAGTTTGGAATATTAATGATTTTTTTTTTTTTTTTTAATTTACTTTGTTATAACTGTGCAGGAAATGTGCAGGAAAACAGGGCTAAACGCTCCCACAAAAAATTTAAGTAAAAAGCTCTCGCAGTGCACTGAAAATACTGAAACTTAAAATATGTGCTATGTAAACTTGATTTACATTATTTCACACCAGCACTGCAGCGTAAATGAGCAGCGTATGCTATGTGAGGTTCTTACTGTAATCCATTGTAATAATCTATCCTTGGCTTTAATACGTAGTGCAGCAATGCAAAATTTGCTGTAACCAGTACTGAAGATTTCTCAGTCCTCAATCTCTGTGTTGTATTCTCATAGTTAAGCATCTGTGATTGTAATAATTATTGAAATTGATAGCATTTCTATCGGGCCTTCCATCTGAGGATGTCTCAGGGTTTCACAGCTATACAGAAGCGAGCCCTACAATTTGCCCTTGAGGAGCAGATGACTTTTTTCTCTCATGGAGATGAGGAACCGAAACATAGTTCAGAAGTGTGTCTTACGATGCCAAGCTTGTTTTCAAAAGTAACTTACTTTTTTGGGTGCTAGAATTCCATCAACTCTCAATAGCCTGAAGCAATTTGAGTGCTTTGACCATTTTTAACTTGTGTGCCATGGAGTGATTCAGAGAGAACCAGGAGTCTGAACTTAAATCAAACAGCAGTCCTTTCCTCAGCAATTGATTTTTGGTTTTTTGTTTTTGTTAATTTAACTACTTTTCCTGTGTACTAGCTCTGTGCAAGAGGAATAAATGTGATAGACAGAATAAGAGCACCTTTCACATCTAACCTCCTGCGTTTATTGCCCTGTATGGATATGCCTTCTGGGCTCAGGAGGGGAGTCTCAAAGTTGCCTCTTTGGGCAAACCCTGGATATTTTGTTGATACCTGGGCAGGTTGCACGGCCTCTGCGGAGCCCCGTGGTGCTCAGTCTGTGCTGCTGTTTGCACCCAAACCAGGTGGAATAAACCGGCCTCCCGTACCGCACTGGCCACATTGCGACGTGCCTGCGGTGGGGAGGGACGTATGGAGGCCCTGTGGAAGACCTGAACCCTCCAGACACAGAGGAGAGAGATAGGGAGGTTTTTCACCAGAGGGGAACGCGATGGTGCTCTACATTGGTAAACAAGAGGGTTTAGGCAGGGGCAAACTTCAGGTCTGGGCCAGCAAATGGGGTCTCTGTGCATACCTTTCGTTCTAAAGAGAAAAAGCAGCCGGCTGCGGGGTGGCCCGGGGTCGTGCAGCCCCTGCCCACGAATGCTGACCCCGGGGCTGGGGCTGCGCGGGTGACCGGGCGGCTGAGCAAGCCTCTCCCTCTGCACCCGCTTCAAATGCGTCTCGGCTCAAAGTCTGGTGGGAGCGTAAGGTTTCCAGCTAGGTCTGAGCAGGGAAATGGGGGAAAGTGTTTGCAGGGATTGTGAAATTTTGTCTGGTCAATTTTATTTCTATTAGCAAAATAACTTTGAAATAATAAAAATATCAATGCCATCAGTCAGTGTATGCTGAGACAACAGTGCTGCTTACTCCTGGCAATCTGTGATGTGCTTTTTGTCTGCTTCTAAAAGAGATCACATTTTTTAAGACTTCATTTTATTGTTTTAGCTTCATGAGTATGTTTCTGAGCCTGGCTTATGTAATCTGGAAGATAAACAGAGAATGAACTATGATTTATACTGCAGTTTGGCCAAATTGCTCTTATTAGAAGGAAAAATACATTTATTGAATGCATTGAGGCTGGAATTAGCTCCTCAGTGATGATGATAAATGCTTGCAGTCCCGTAAACGTGCTGAACATTAAGTTGCTAAATTACTGTACCACTTTGAGATTGATTATCAAGTTTGGCCCTTTAAGCTTCATGACCCACACATATATCCTGAGGACTACTGACATTCTGAAGCTTCCTTAATGCTCTTTTTTTCCTAATTAAACTTTTTATTGAATTTTCTTACCCTTTTAATGCTTGTTTTGATTCGCTTATGCGCAAATGACAAAAGCCTTGCACCAGCCATGTGATTCTCTATTTTAGAACAGTCCCACTTTGCAGGATTAGCCATTTTTAATGACTTTAATCTCCTTTTTGAAAGTGATTTTTCTCATTCTGCTACATTCCTTTGATTGCATTAATGTAGATTTATTATTCTAACCATCATTGCCAGACATGTCACACCACATCTAAAATATATCTTCCCACTAAAATATTACTCTGGTAAAATACCTTAGAATTTCCTTCTCAGTTCATTATAGGTCTTTTCTTCAATTTAATATGGCAAGTTAAAATTAACAGGGCTATTTTTCATTCCATAAAGAGATTAATGATAATGAGTTTTCCCTAATTTCTTCAGTTTAGGCCTATAGTAATTTAGTATCTTGTTTGTAAGGAAGTCAAGGTAGGTTGGTTTCTGGGGCTTAAAGTTTCCCAACTCTTTTTAAATCCTAAAAGTATGAGAAAACAGTGCAATAAAAAGAATCCAGACGTTAAACATGGAAATCGGTGAAACGTCTAAATCAAGCTAACAAAAGGAGACAATCTTTGCTTTCACCTGTCTATATAAATACTTCCATTTTTATTACAAACCCAGCTTTTCAATCTGAGAAATGTTAATTTTTTTTAATCCAAATTATATTAGCACAGCAACATCTTTGTGCATCTCTCACAAAGTAATACCAGCTTTCTTTGATTCTGTGTTCTGAATAGCCTGATATGCTTGAAGGGTAGCAGCTGGAGGGGAACTGGCCCTATTTGAATGTTAGAGTGCATTTTGAGGTAGATGGGTTCGTTTCAGAGGAAACAGAGGCCTTCTAAAAGATTTGTTCGATTTGCATGGTGGGACAATGTAACAGTTGGCATAAGCACATATAGATGTAACGAAGTTAAAGCAGTTGGCCCAGCCTGTGTTACCACTGGATTTGGCCCATTCCATCTACAGTTTCAAAGCTGAACAATGAAGCTTTATTCACCAGAGCCGTTTTAAGTGCTCGGAGTTCTCCCTGGTGCAGTCCTTCCTCTGCGCACCACCGCCCAGCACAAGGCGTGAGTACTCTGGCCGCAAAAGGGAAGATATTTAAAATACATACATTTTTACAACAGTTTTTGCAACATGGACATTTTAAATTCCTTTCATTACAGCCAGTAAGCACAAGCAGTAAATAACACAATGGTGGTGTGCTTTTTTTTTTTCTGTTCTTGGTTTCCTCCTTCCCCCTGCCCCCCCCAGCAGACAGCAGTAGTGGTAGCAAACGCAACATGTGCTGCCCTAGTTCAGGCCCAGCATCCCCCTCTTGCTCCCCTTTGTCTCCTTTCCCCTGGAGGAGCCCAGCTGGCGAGAGGAGGGAATTAGCCAACCCTGAGCTACCGGCACCTCCCCGGGGCCCCTAATCCAGGCGCTGGCAGCCGGCTGCCTCCTTCCCTCCGATGGCCCGTGGCCGCAGGTCCGTGGGGACGGAGCCCCGGACGCGGCTGGCGGCAGAGCTGGGGGGACGGAGCAGGCGGGGGTACGGGGGCTCCCCGGGGGCAGAGCGAAGCTGTGCCGGCAGCGGGGCATGCGGCGGAGGTGGCTTAAATTGGGAACACGAGGCTTTGTTGCAGCCACAGAAAGAGACCAGTTCATGGTTGGGGAAATGAAGCCTGAGAAAAGTTTACGTAAGAATCAGGGGCTCGACGCCTGTGTTTTAGGTCCAGGCTTGGCCAGGCTCGGAGGAGTTAGTTTGGCACAAAGACCTTGAGCATCTTAGAAGCGCATGTGCTTGCTGAGAGCTGGGGTGCATGGGGAATGGGAGAAAGCACATTCTCAGTGTCCAGTGGCACTCTGGAGCAGGAGGTTTAGTTCAACAGGGTAGCAGAGCTCCCTGGGGAGCGTGGGGCGAGGGGACCAGGCGCCTGACCTGCGCATCCTGGAAAACAGGCAGCCCCATCGTGCTGAAAAAGTTGTTTGGTGTGTTTGGTTTAGTTTGTCCAAGGTAGCTCCGCTATCTCTTTGCCTGGGATGAAAAGGAAGGTCTTTGCCAAAGAAACAGTGCCACAGGAGCTAGCCTCTTACAGTGGTGATATCCTCATTAGCTGAGCCTTTCTTTGAGAGCTTCTCCGCCGTACATGTGCTCTTCTCCGCCTGGTGACTCTGTAGTTGGCAGGCATGAGGAGTGCGCGTGTGGCAGCCTACATGCACAGTTGGGGATTTTTTTATTGGTTTGTTTTAGTAAGAGCTGAAGTAGGAACATTAAATGTTTTATAAGGACAATGTATCTGGAGAACCAGTTTCTTTTTTGAATCTCCAAATGTATATGTGGTCAGCGCCTTCCCTCATTTACATGAATTTTAGTTTGGCTTCATTCTGTGGTTCAGTTTTATATCGGACTAGTGGCATTTTTGCTTCACTCAACATCTCCACATTTATTGGAATTAGGATATTTGAACTCGCTCTCTTCTGTTTCTTGTTAACAATTCTGTTTATAAAAGCTGCCAACATTTTATGTATTTTTCCTAAAATGACTGTTTTGCTGCTGGAGTTGGTGCTGTGTTTCTTTATGGTAATATCAAATTATAAAATATTTTCCAAAGCCTCATATTGAGCAAAGGAAATAGTTATTAAAAGAGAGGCTGGGCCATTGTTGGTTTATCCTGAAGTTGATTCTTTTGTGGTGCCTTGAGATCTCCAATGGTGATTTTCTGGGCTTTTAAAATGTGTTTGTTTTTGTACCAAGCAGGCAACATTACCTTTCATATAAATGAATGTGGTAATAGTGCAGATGTCTTCTCTTATTTTCATGAGCTGTCTCAAATCTGATGCTTTTATTTCACCTAGATGTTCGACTCTGCTTTTGAGCAGTCTTTAGTTCTGTTACAGTTTTGAGACAGAACTGAAGGATTTTGCTTAATGGAGACATTACTTAAAATCATCTTGATGTAGCATTTAAAAAGACCCACAAAATCACAGGTGATCACTTAACACTGTAGCTTTTTGAAATGTTTGCATTGCTTCATTGCACATTGTGTTTTGATTTCTTTATTCATTGTTTATTGCTTTACAGTACAGTGAGCAGGTGTTAAACCTGATAAAGAAAAATGCTTTTTATTAATACTATATGTTGGCATATTTGTGAATTATGTGTACAAATATATTTTTATTTTGCTTTCTCAAACCTTCTTTGAAATTCAAGAGAGATTTTTTTTTAGTTGATTTTTTTTTAATGCTGTAGTAGCAGAAGCCCATAGTGTTGTCGAGAGCTTTGTCCTTATTTCACAGATGCACTGGGAATTGTTTTTAATCTCCTTTCTGCTTTCCCATTACAGATGGTGATGACGACCCACAACTCTCCTGGGTGGCTTCATCTCCCTCCAGCAAAGATGTTGCATCACCCACTCAGATGATAGGAGATGGGTGTGATCTTGGCATCGGGGAGGAGGAAGGGGGGACTGGCCTGCCGTATCCCTGTCAGTTTTGTGATAAGTCCTTCATTCGCCTGAGCTACCTTAAAAGGCACGAGCAGATCCACAGTGACAAACTACCTTTCAAATGCACCTACTGTAGCCGGCTTTTTAAGCACAAGAGAAGTAGGGATCGCCACATAAAGCTTCACACAGGGGATAAAAAGTACCATTGCCATGAATGCGAGGCTGCATTCTCTCGCAGCGACCACCTCAAAATTCACCTGAAAACCCACAGCTCCAGCAAACCATTCAAGTGTACTGTGTGTAAACGTGGGTTTTCATCTACCAGCTCATTGCAGAGTCACATGCAAGCTCATAAAAAGAACAAGGAACATATGGCAAAGACTGAGAAAGAGGTGAAGAAGGATGATTTTATGTGTGATTACTGTGAAGAGACATTCAGTCAGACTGAAGATTTGGAGAAGCACGTAATGACACGCCACCCACAGCTTTCCGAGAAGGCAGATTTGCAGTGTATTCATTGCCCTGAAGTATTTGCAGACGAAAACTCGCTGCTCTCACACATTCATCAAGCCCATGCCAACAAAAAACACAAGTGCCCTATGTGCCCGGAGCAGTTTTCTTCAGTAGAGGAAGTCTATTGCCACTTGGACAGCCACAGGCAACCTGACTCTAGCAATCACAGCATCAGCCCTGACCCAGTCTTGGGAAGCGTGGCGTCCATGAGCAGTGCAACGCCTGATTCCAGTGCGTCAGTGGAAAGAGGTTCCACCCCGGATTCGACCTTAAAGCCTTTGAGAGGACAAAAGAAAATCAGGTCTGTGGACAGAGAGGAAGGCCAGAACTGGTCTAAAGTTACTTACAGCTGCCCGTACTGCTCAAAGCGTGACTTCAACAGCCTTGCTGTTCTGGAGATCCACCTGAAGACCATTCATGCAGACAAACCTCAGCAAAGCCACACGTGCCAGATCTGCCTTGATTCCATGCCTACACTGTACAACTTGAATGAACACGTGAGAAAGGTGCACAAAAACCATGCCTATCCTATGATGCAGTTTAGCAACATTTCTGCCTTTCACTGTAACTACTGCCCGGAGATGTTTGCAGATATCAATAGCTTACAAGAACATATCCGTATTACTCACTGTGGCCCAAACGCTACCCCTCAAGATGGCAACAATGCTTTCTTCTGTAACCAGTGCTCCATGGGCTTTCTGACCGAAGCAACCTTGACTGAGCATATTCAGCAGACTCACTGCAATGTAGGAAATTCAAAATTGGATTCCCCTGTCATTCAGCCAACACAGTCTTTTATGGAAGTTTATTCATGCCCTTATTGCACAAACTCCCCCATTTTTGGCTCCATCCTGAAGCTTACAAAGCATATTAAAGAAAACCACAAGAACATTCCTCTGGCACACAATAAGAAGTCAAAAGCAGAGCAGAGTCCAGTTTCTTCTGATGTTGAAGTCTCTTCCCCTAAAAGGCAACGGCTTTCTGCTAGCGTAAACTCAGTGTCTAATGGTGAATACCCATGTAATCAGTGTGATCTAAAGTTCTCAAATTTTGAAAGTTTTCAAACTCATTTAAAGTTGCATTTGGAGTTGCTGTTGAGGAAACAGTCTTGCCCTCAGTGTAAAGAAGACTTTGATTCCCAGGAGTCTCTTCTGCAACATCTCACCGTACATTACATGACAACTTCAACTCATTATGTATGTGAGAGCTGCGACAAACAGTTTTCTTCGGTGGATGATTTGCAGAAGCATTTGTTGGACATGCATACTTTCGTGTTGTATCACTGCACCCTTTGCCAAGAAGTTTTTGATTCCAAGGTATCTATCCAAGTGCATCTGGCAGTCAAGCATAGCAATGAAAAGAAGATGTATCGTTGCACTGCCTGTAACTGGGATTTTAGGAAGGAGGTGGATCTCCAGATCCATGTGAAGCACAGTCACTTGGGGAATCCGTCAAAGTCTCACAAATGCATCTTTTGTGGTGAGACCTTTAGCACAGAGGTAGAACTGCAGTGCCACATCACAACCCACAGCAAAAAATACAATTGCAAGTTTTGTAGCAAAGCTTTTCATGCCATCATCTTACTTGAAAAGCATTTGCGAGAAAAACATTGTGTTTTTGATGCTAGCGCTGAGAATGGTACAGCTAATGGCATGACCCCAACAAATAAGAAAACAGAAGGGGCAGATATTCAGAACATGTTAATGAAAAATCCAGATACTTCCAACAGTCATGAAGCCAGTGAGGATGATGTAGATGCTTCTGAGCCCATGTATGGCTGTGACATTTGTGGGGCTGCCTACACTATGGAGGTCCTCTTGCAGAACCATCGTTTGAGAGATCATAACATCAGGCCTGGGGAGGATGACTGTTCTAGGAAGAAAGCAGAATTCATCAAAGGTAGCCACAAGTGTAATATCTGCTCAAGGACCTTTTTCTCAGAAAATGGCCTGCGAGAGCACATGCAGACCCATCGAGGCCCAGCTAAGCACTACATGTGCCCCATCTGTGGGGAACGCTTCCCATCACTCCTGACGCTGACAGAGCACAAAGTCACTCACAGCAAGAGTTTGGATACAGGGACATGTCGGATCTGCAAAATGCCGCTACAGAGTGAGGAGGAATTTATCGAGCACTGCCAGATGCATCCAGATCTCAGAAACTCCCTCACTGGGTTTCGCTGTGTTGTCTGCATGCAGACGGTCACCTCTACCCTTGAGCTGAAAATTCATGGGACATTCCATATGCAGAAATTGGCAGGAAACTCTGCAACCTCATCGCCCAACGGCCAGGCCTTGCAAAAACTCTACAAGTGTGCGTTGTGCTTGAAGGAGTTCCGGAATAAGCAGGACTTGGTAAAGTTGGATGTGAATGGCCTTCCCTATGGCCTGTGTGCTGGATGCATGACCAGGAGCACCAATGGACAATCTTCGGGCTTGACTCCACAGGAGGTGAATGAGAGACCATGTGGCAGTCTGAGGTGTCCAGAGTGTAGTGTCAAATTTGAAAGTGCTGAGGACCTAGAAAGCCACATACAGGTAGACCACCGAGACCTGACGCCTGAGACTAGTGGCCAAAGGAAAGGTACCCAGACGTCCCCTGTTCCCAGAGTAAGTACAGATGAACTTTAAAATGTCTGAGGGATAAAATGTAGACCCTCAATGTGACTGAGAACTGATCTGTTGTTATTCTTTTTTAAACTGTCATTTTATAAAATTATTTGTGCTAGTAAAAACCCCAGCAAAACAGAAGGAAAGGTAGAGTAACACACATAAAAAAGTTAGATGTGGCTCAGCCTTGCAGGCTCTTTGATTCCTAGTGGCAGCACATCAGATTTTTTATCATAAAACTGCCCTAGATTTACAAATAGAGAGCTGAGACACTTGAATGGTGGGGATTGAGTCCGTCCATGAATTCTGATGCTACTGAACTGGCAGATCTGGAAAAGCTGGGGCATTTCCTTGAAAAAAGGAGATGCTGAGTACCCAAAACAAAAAAAATATCTGATCTGTCATACTTGAGGAATGAGATAATTTCTTACCAGAGAACTAAATACAAGCAGGAGGATAAAGGAACTTTTGAGGAAAAAGGTAGTGAATTCCACCTTACTCCCCAAATTTTCACCTAAAACAGATTTCTGTGCTAAAGAGCTTGTCCTTATGGATGTCTGTCAGAGTGAATGTTGTGAGGCTACTTGGATGTCTGTGTGCTTATGTGTGTGCCTGTGCGTGCGTGTGTATGATTTTAAAAGGATCTGCTTCGTGGCCCTCCTGTAAGATAAATTATTTTCTCAGTAAATCTGGAAATTGTTGTCTAATGCAGGTTACATACAAGTGTGCTCTCCTTTAAAGTTTGCAGCTAGCCTGCTTTCCCATTTCTTAGCTTACAAGATACTTGGGAACATGCAGATCCAAGTAAGGTTTCAGAAGCCTACTCAGGAGATTAATATCATTTGCAGTTTATAGTCCTTTAAAATTATTTGTTGACGTTTTGGTTCAAGAATGGGCCAAGTCAGTCCTTCCTCTGTCAGGAACAGATGGAATGAGAAGTAGATTTTGGAAATCTTCTCGGGAGACCAACAGCAGACACATCTGAGTATTGATATCATCTGACATTTTTAATTAAACATGATGGGGTGAGATTTTCAAAAGTATCTAAGGAAATTAGGCACCCAACTCCTAATGAATAATTCCAGCTGTAGATGCCTGTTTATGTCAATCTGCTAATTAAAGCACCCACAAACATATCTTACTGTATTAAAAGAACCTGAAAATACCATTCAACTAGAACACCAGAGGCTCAGTAAGCAAGAGAAGACCCTACGTACGTCCTGAGGATGCAGATTGAGATGCCTCCAATAGAGCTGGTGCAGGCTGTGTCCCCACGGGGACTTGTTAGCTCCGGCTCAGTGCTGGGCCATGCAGGACACCAGCGTTCGGCAGAGCTGGGCTGTGCGTGGCTGGCTCAGAGCATGGCACTGCCTGCCCCAGCACCCACTGGACTCAATGCCCCATTCCAGGCTTCTGAGTGAATCCCACAGAAAGTTTAATTTTTTTTTTTTCTTTTTTAGTAAAACAACTGGATATTGTTCCCTCTGATTGCAGTGAATGTGTGACTAAGCCTGCAGGCACACACACCTAATCTGCAGAAGAATGAGGAATGGAAATATCCCTCCTTCCGTGTGATACCTTTTGAGAGTTTGGCTGGGGCTCTGGCTAGGTCTTTCTCCTTCCTTCTCCTTAGGCTTTTATTTCCTTCTAAATTCTTTAAAACACCTCTGTTCTCTTGGGTTGGACTAATTCTTACATAAGTCTGTGCCTATAGCCTAAAGTATTACCTCTTCTTTCCTATCAACTATCAGAAGCAGAACACATTGCCGTTTTCCACTCTTATTTCTTGCTTTAACTCTTTCTTTTCAGTGACAGCTTCTGTACTTCTTCTCTCAGGGGAGAGTTTTAAGTTCTTCAATAAGGTAAATGCTTTGAATTTCATCCCATGAGGAAAGGTCTTAGTTCCTTTGTCGAAGATAATGAAAAATCAGCATTTGTGATGATGGTAAATGGTAGCTTCAACAAGTGTCTATGGCCTGCATATATGCTAATATCAGAGACCTTTATGGTATGCATCCCAGGAATAGATATATAGTTATTAGGAACAATTCATTATCTTACCCTTCATTATAGTTACAAGACCTGAATTCTGATATCAGTTCACGTGGAAACTATTGGTGTTTCGCTCAGGTTTCTTCAGGCAATGAGTGCCCTTTGTGTCTGCCTAGCACAGGGGTTTTCAAGGAATTACGCTGTCTTTTAAATGGTGATAAATCCCTGTATTTCAAAAATAGCGTTTACTTAACTTCATTGGCTTCATAGCAAAGCTAAGCAAGTTGAACACGATCTCTCTTGTCATCTTGTTAGCATGCTGCACAAAGGTAAAATACCATTTTACTGGAGCAATATTAAGTGCACAATGCATGTAGAGTAATCTGCAGATGTCCAGAGAAGAGCTGCTTCTCTCCAATTCTTAATCATTTCTACATTTATTTTTAAGCATCTTATTGATTTTTCTTTCTTAAACAGAAAAGCAGTTGAAGATTAGGACAACATACAATCAGAAAGAAAATATAGGGAGATTATATTTTAAATAGTGGGCATGTATTTCAGAGTAAATAAGAATAAGCAGAATGAAATCCAAGCAAATGGAAAAGATGACAATGACATGCAAAATCCTTAACTTCTTTCAGTGTCAGAAATGGCTCCACCAGCAGATATACTTCTTGCACTGAAGAAGTGAGCCTGGCAGCCTAAAGAAATTTCAGAAAAAAAAAAAAACAAAACTGAAATGAAGATTTAACCTCAAAGTGAAAGAAAGGAAGAAAATAAATATTAGCTTTTGATGAATAAAAAATGAAAATATTTGGGAAGAAAAAAAGATAGAGCAGAAGAAAAAAAAACAATTCCTTTTTACTGTATGTACTTAAGTTTGTGTATATATGCACATGCATATAGCACCACAAAGGGAGTATGAGTATTTTGTTATATTTTGTTTGGGTTTTTTACTATTGAATTTTTGGCAGTTTTGTTCTGAAAATCAGTTGGAGACAGCTAGATGAGGATCAAAAAGAACTCAGAATTGCTTGGCAGTTTTGAGGTTTGGGGTTTTTTTTATCCATAAGAATGATAGAAAAAACAAAACCCTTGAAAATGCTGCTGTATTCTGTCTTCCTAACTTACATTTTAGTATGGCAAACAACCAGGAAAAAATATCTGTGAATTGATCGCCTTTTTTCTAGGACATCTAACTAGGATCCAATCATGATGGTCAACAAAGATAGATTTCCACATGGACAAAGTGTTTGCCTTGTGTACATGGCAGCATCTGCATTGGAGGATTTGTTATTAGCAGATTTTAAGTCAAGTCAATGGTCTTTCATAAGAAACATCACTAAGAGGAATAAATAAAATAAACCTTAGTAGTAAAAGATTGCTCTAACATCAATTTGTGTTTGATAAGTATTTGATTCTTACCAAGTTTTACATGAGCTGTCATGTTTGGATAGGACTAACAGGTTTTTTTTAGATGAGCATCACAAGTGGAGGTGTTATTCCAGTATCTGGCACATGTATAGCTCAAGACTTTTTTTTGTTCTGTTACAATTGCATCAGAGGTAATGCTTTCATGTTTTTCTGAACATATTTCTGTGTATAGGAGCTTCAGTTTTGAATACATTTTATTAATTCCTTTTCACATGTCTTCTAGAGAAATATGCATGTCCTGAGAAACATGACTAGTTGTTTAGTATTGAGATTTCTCATTGCCCCCTGTAATACTGGAAACAGTTGTGTTTCAAGCTGCTCTTTCTCTTACACAGATTTATCCTTATTTTGTACCATAGTTATAATGAACAATGCTTGTTTAACATTGATAATGGCAAATGCTTAGACTTCAATTAAATTTCCATCTTGAACGGTGTTACTATTTTTAGCCCACCTAAGTTATTTGGACTGAAGAAGCAAAGGAGGTAGCATAGCAAGTTGGAAGAATGAACCCTGTTGTGCTCCTCTACTCAGTTCCTTTTCTCCTGCACACTTTCTTGGACTCAATTCCTTCTCTTTGTTCTCCCCCACACCCCTTCTCTTCCCTTGTAAATCCACTTGAATGGAGGAATATTTTCTTTGTAGAACAGGAAACCATTTCCAGATTTAAAGGAGGACAGTCTGGAAAACCCATGGGAACAATAGTTTCTTCAGAAAAGAAACCAGAACTCTCTGTTGTTATTACTACTATTTTGTGCCAAGATTAGAATTAAATATCTTGACTGAATGGGGATTCAGCTCTCTGAAGCCCTGCTCATCTGGTCTCTTATGTCACCTAGATGCCATCACCCAGACTCTGTTAGCTCCTCAGAGTCTGGGCACCTTTGTTGCCACCACTTGTGAAGACAAAACTTTAAAAAGAGGTAACTGACCCATTAATAATGTTTGTGAAGCCATGATACCCACAAAAATGGTAGTAGAAGATCATATTTGGTACCACAAATAACACAACCTTGTATTAAAACTAGTGTTCCCCATTTACTGAGAATGGAAGTCTGGTTTTGTGACATTCTTTTAAAGAGAATTACTAACGAGCCAAAAAATCACCTCTTCCATCTCTTGCATATACATTTGGGTGCTAATCTAGCTCTAGTTATTTCATGGCCTGTATGAGGCCGTTTATTAATCTCACTCCATATCAAGCGGGGTACCCTAGCACAAGAGCCATTGCCTCGGTTAAGCAGCTCTTTTGCATGCGTCTCAGCCAAGGCTAAAGATAATACTCAGAGGAAGTCTGAGATCTGCCATCTTCTCTGAGGGGTGGTCACACCAAGCGGAGTGTTTTATAAGTTTGTGAAATGGTGTGGAGGAGTTCGCACTGGGTCTGTGGATAAACAAAGACATCCTGTCTCCAGATCTGTTAGTGAGTAGCTTTCAGAAGCACCGAAATCAATTAAAAAAATGAATCATTTGTCTGTGTTTAATATAACTTTAAAGGTTTGAAATAGAGTTGAGCTGAAATATTGTCCTTTTTAGCTAGTTACTTAGGGAACCCTCATAACAGAGGTAAGTGTTAAACAAGGGACAGAATGTAGCTTTGAAGTTTTAAAGAAGAGGAAGGTTTCAAGTTTTAAATGTGACCACATGAATCATTCACCGCCCAATCCCATTTTTCTCTTCCAAGTTTTTGTGTGTTTTGTTTTGTTTTTAAAGTTAGGAGTCCTCAGCATGTGTATGCCAGTGTGTTTGAGAGAACATGTGTATGTATGTGTGCTGTGCTTGCCTGCTGGAATAGATTCCCAAGAAAGAGTGCTGCAGAAATCCAGCTGCTTTTCCATTAACAGTCTTGATTTCCAAATGGACTCCAGGAGGATACTTTCTTGAGCTGCCTAGGGATAACTAGCCAATCCAAACTGTTTCCTTTTATATGGTTGGCTGTGTCAGGTTTTGGCCAACGGAGTATAGCCTTCTTCCTATTATCATGTTTATCACCCATTGTTATTTTAGCCTAGAAAGCCCTGCGTATGTGCAAACACATACTGCGTACAGATTCATGGAATATGCATAGCATCCATAGACTGCCGCATTTGTTATTATGGTATTACAGCCTGTTCATTAACCTCCAGCAGGCTCACTTGTTGCCACTGATGACATGGGAAGTAGTTAAGAAGCTCTTGGCAGCACCTAATTTGTTCTTTCCTCAGCAGGTGCTCAAGGAAATTGGATCCCATGCGCAGAAGGGGTGACAGCAACTCCTCTGTTTAACTCAAAACTTCTGACTTATTACTGATGTCCTAAAAATGGGTTTCTATACCTAGATGTGGGGTGGAGGCTGTAAGAAAAAATAGTGTGCATCTAAAGGTGTACAAAAAATACCTGCAAAATATTTGCTTCAAAAAAGTTAAGAGGGTGTCGTTTACTGAATTGGGTTTCTCAGCACTAATGGGTTGGGGTTCTCATCCATTCCTTGGCTAACTGAGCTTGTGGCTAGTACACAGAGATTTCATGTATGTTCTGCTGCCATCCACTGTAGCCATAAGGATAAGGACCTCATGCTCATGCTCATGCTTATGCTCATGTTCATGCCTTGTGGCAAGTGTTGCAGTAGGAGTTATTCTGTAGGAAGAAGCAGGCTCAAAAGGCCCAATTTTTCTAAACTGCACATCAAAAGATGTCTATTTAGATAGCATATTCCCATGCAGTAAATGAGCATGCACATTAGACCAAAGCACCGTACTTCTGCTTTGGGAAATAAGAGTTTTTGCAAGTGTACAAAAGCTTAGCAGTTGTGTTTTATTTTTTTCCTAACTTGGATGTCTAACTTGTCAACATACATTTTAATTTCTACAAATGATTTCTTGGATTTTTGTATGTCATGTTGCACAAGTACATGCACCACTGTCAATCTGAGTGCAAACCCCATTTTCCCTCTTTGAATAAATGGTTCATGTAATTGCCTCCCCACACTATCTCTCAACTTCTGCAGCTAAGCCTCCCTTGTATGACTTTGAGATGCAGAAAATACACAACAGATTGTGCTAGGAAACAATTCTTTGTGATAATGCAGTTTTTACAGGATTTCTGATAGGAGACCATTACAAAATGTATTTTTTCCTTTTGTCCTTTGCTTCTCCAAGTACCTATAGGTGTTTTGCCTACTGTATTATGAGTTTAACTAAAGATGGAATTTTCTGAGAAGTTGGTCTTTTTCTGAAAACAGAGTTACCTTTCAATGTATTTTATTTCACTCTGCAGGAATTTTTACTACAATGGTTTAAATGACACGAGCAATCTGATTATGGCTCAAGTACTCAATCAGATTTTCAAGTACTATCATTTGAAATTTTTAAAGTTGAAATTAAAAATTCTCCTGAAGCAGGCTGTTAATTAGAGATTGTATTTATGGTCCCAGAAAAGCCCAGCCAACTTGGTGTCTTGTTGGGGATATACAAGCAGAAAAGGCCTCAGTGGAGGAAAGTTGAAGCACATAACTTGCTATATTCATGATCACACTTGCCTTATGCTACAGTGCAGTTTTCTCTAATCTCTTTTTGGTTATTAAACAGAAAAAGACCTATCAATGCATCAAGTGCCAGATGACCTTTGAGAATGAGAGAGAGATACAAATCCATGTCGCTAACCATATGATTGGTAAGACATTCTTTAAACTAGGCCACTCATCGGCTGCTTGTTTTTTGCTACTCTTTGAAATTCACTATTCTAATAACTTGTTAATATTCATGCTGTAATTTATTTTTTTTATCTTTCAAGGAAAATGATTTTGATGTAATGATTCTTCACTTCAAAGCTTTTTAAATATGTGGTTATAAAAGTGTTACTGCTGAGCTTTTTTCCTTATCCTTTTGAGTAGTCATGTAGCATTTTCATTTATATTAAAATCAAACTTTTGACAGTATCTTCCATTTGATAGCATAAATTTCTCTCTATCCATGTAAAAAGTACTTGCCAGTTGTCAACCACTTAGGAGCAATTATGTTTCAATTTTGTATGTCATGACATTGAATAGATTTAACTGCTAGCATTTTCCCAGCTAAGTGTGGTGAATTCCTGAGGAACACTGTCAAAACAAAACACTTACAGAGTTATTTCAGTGGGTTTTTTGCTTCCTTTTCCAACAATTCTGGGCTTCAGAAAGTTCAACTTTTCAGACATACAAGTGTTTTAAAAATTGGTGCTTGCTGCCTTCTACTACAGTCCTGTCACAAGAGTTTGTAGTAGAGTGTTATTGTAATCTTACGGGTTGTATTTCTGCTGCAGCTGTATGATTGCTTTTCTGATGAACGCAAAGAAATGTTTTTCCTGTCTATACAGATGTTATAAATATACGTGTTGGCCCAAGAGGTCAGTTTATTTTGATGCGTAGACCACAAAGGAGTTACTTACACATGCCACTGTAGGCATATGTTGGATGAGAACCTTCAAGGACCATACAGTGCACTCTGTGTGTCTCATATGTTCACATGCAGCATTTATCTCCCATAAGCATAATGATTTTCCTTCAACAATTTTACATTTAGGAAACTATTCTCCCATCAATGCATGTATGTAATGCTTATTATCTCTGAAGTGAATTATGCATAAATACCAGAAAGGGAGAAATATGGAATGACACAGTCTTTGCACCCCCACCCCCAAATGAAAAATATACGTGTCATTCACAATAATTTTCATCCGAGAGCCAGGCAGGAGTTTGAAGTCAATGTCAAGCAGGTTAAGATGAAGATATCTAAAAATGTTTGCTTTTGTAGCAGGTGTTAATGTAATCTCTTGTTTGCAAGCTTGAAGAGTGAGATCCTTGTTAATTGGACCATAGTGGTTTCATGTAGCTCTCCCCTAGATTTTTTTTTAAGAAGCCTGAAAGAAAGAAGTCCTTAGGCAAGCTTAGCACTTGTTTCAACTTAATTTGTAATCCAGTAGCTAAGAAATTATTTTTAAATACAAAGGTCATGAAGTGCTGAGTTAAGGTTCTGCTTGATTCAAGAGGGGAATTATTTTTCCTTTTGGAAAAATGCGTTTTCTTCATTTTCCAGTAACTGATGTGTGAAGTTTGTTTATGTATATCCTCAAATTAGTGCTGCCTAGAATAATACACGATGATATATATGATGTTACAAGGTTCGCTATGAGTGATATTGGAAAACAACAGTGGTAAAAGGTATAGGAGGCTGAGAAAAGTGTGGTGTTGCTGTTTGTGAAAACTGTACCTATTGTTTCCTTGAAGCTGCACATAAGTTATTATACATTTCTGAAAGAACTCCATATAAGTACAAAGGTGCATATGGACTCAGTTCTGTACACTTAGAACATTGTAAATACCAGGACATGGTAAGAAAATGTGTGATTATTCCATTGTGGTGTCATGTCTTTGTGTCGCGTTGCTGAGATATGGACTGAGAACATTCATTAAGTTCAAGTCATCACTATTTTATGGTGCAGTTTAGAAAAGAGTGAGGTATGGAAACCTTTAATATGGAACCAAGCTTCCTCCCACTCTGGGCATCTCAGTTCACAAGGTGCTTGGGCCCCCGCCTTCAGGACATGTGACTGCTTCTGAAAAGGTGTTGCAGTGAGTCTGCTCTTGTATTTGTTCTTTACTGGGGAATACTGAAGGGAAAAGGAGAGACTAGATGTCACCATTTCTCCAGCAGTAAATGCTGTGCAGATTTTTGGTGTTAATTTGCATAGTGCTGAATCAGTAATAGTAAGGAGAGTGATAGATTGCCTCTTGGGCTTGCTCCTGTGCCCTTTTTTCGAAGCCTGAGAACCTTGATCCCTTACTCAGGCCATAGGAGAGATGGGCATGTGGCTCCTTACCACTCAGGCTGGTTTATTGCTTCTAAAATAAGGGGTGCAAGAGTCTCCCTTCTCTGTGTTAGATCAAGTCTAGCCAGATGGGCAGCAAGAGAAAGATGCTAATATAGCTGTTTCTTCAGCCCAGGTCTGTGTTGCAGGGGCTATTAATGTAATTGTTGTGAATTTAAGATCTACAGATGAGGATTTGTTTGTGCTGAGGGGGCACTGAGATCCCAGAGTGAACACAGAGGTGTTCGGAGGGCAGGGGGAGCTTGCCCTCAGACTGTCTCCTCAGGAGTTTAGGGTTGGACTCATCTCAATGAACTTGTATCTGTCTAAAATTAAGGTGTCTGGTTTAATATAGTCATTGAGATGCTGTCTGGGGAAAATGAATGATTGATACCAATCTAAGATAAGAGTTTGAGTAGGATAAGCATTTCCAGGGAGAGATTTTTATCTCTCTTTTGAATTTGAAGTGAGCCAAGACAATGAAGTTAGCCTTGACATGTAATTTTTAGGTAAAAAAACCCCTTGGCTTTGATAATCCAAGACCTCTCAGCAGTACTTTCTTCTCCTACTTTGAGAAACACAAAATCAATAGTTGAGATATCCTAAGCACTTGCTTATAGTTTTATTCTGCTCAAGTGACTGTCAGCAAAGGAATCCCTGCTCTGTAGCAGTGACACCTCTTAAGTATTGGTGTCTGTAATATGATTAAATAATTCAATTATTTTTTACATCATAGTCTTAAAAGGTGCATCAAGTTAAGTTGGCTGTGCCTCCCTCTTCAACCTCTTGGCTCATAAGTCTGGAGTTGGAAGCCCTGCTCATAATTCATGGAGGTAGGGGGTTTATTTTTTTCAAAGCAGTATTGCAGGGAATTTCTAGTACTACTCCCACACACCACTTTGAAAAATTGCCCTTCTGCACTCTAGCCCTTCATATCCTGCACACAAACACAGACGCACTTTGGGTCTTGCACAGGGTCCCTGGGGAAGGAGCAGGCTGGATGCATCCCCAGAGGAGGTAAGTGGTAGATGTTTTGTTTCATTTTACACTTCTGCCTGTAGGAGGGCTGTAAGCAGCAGAACAGACCTCTTCAGCTGTGGTTAGCCAGGAAGGGATATGTTTAGAAATGTTTTCAGCTGGGGGGGGTTCGGTGTGGAATTTTTAGAGAGCAGAGGTCTTTGAAATATTGCACTGATTGGGGCTCCTTTGAAACATTTCCATGCCCACAGAAAGGGGATCCCCCTTTGAAACATTTACAGGCATTGGGGAGTCCATCTAGGACTATATCAAAAACTTTCAGTAGTTCTTGCTGCCTCTGTACTTGCTTACCTCCTGTTGCGCTGACCTGGCAATGTTTAAAGCTTCTCCCCCTTATCTCCCCACCTACCACTGCCTCTGATGTGCAGTCTCTATTAGATGCAGGGGAAGATGGGCGTATACAGCTGTGGGCTCTACGGGGGGCACTGAGCAGCCATAGCAGCAGCCAGAAGCACGGAAATCTGTCAGTGCAGCTTCTCCCTGCTGGCTGGGGGAGCCGTGGAACTTCAGTTTCCATCTGAAACAGGGGGCCACCGCTGACTCCCCACAGTACACGAGCAGTGGCTGCCCTGGGGAAAGGGCCCCGGCACTCCTCCGTCCCACACTGCCAAGGGAGCCCCCACTCAGAGCCCTGTGCAGGGAACATCAGGATTCCACCCAGGGTTTTCCTATTGGATTTTTACAGCTGTGCTGTTCTCACAGCCAGGCCGGGTGCCCTAATTAATATATTTCAGGGTGGACAAAATTCCACAGACTTGTTGCTCTTCAAGTGGGTTAGGTCGCCCAGTATCAAAGGAAGGTGCATTCGGATCCACACTGGGGCTCTCAGCTGTTTGGGCAAGAGAAGTGGATGTAGCAGTATTCTCTCTGTCTCGGTTAGATGGAGGATGTTTTCTACTTCATGTTCAAAAAAGATGAACAACTCCCACCCTTCTTTCTCCCTTTCTCTAAGAAAGTCTCCTGGCAAACATGCATGGGAAATTCAACTGGATTGTAGTTAGTGCTGGAACATGGAAAATAATTATTTCTGGTTATGCTCTGACACTGGACTTGCTGCAGGACCTTCCTGCCTCTGGCTCCAGAGGAGTGTAAGTGTTTGTGGGCTCATGAGAGGCTGTCCAACTCCTCAGAGCTCAGCAGAGCCCTTCCCTGCTGCCACTTCTGTCCTTACGCGTGCAATTGCCAGTGATCCCCGTCAAAATTCACATATGAATGCCGGTGAGCAGAAAGGGAGGGAGGGGGGTGAAGGCTGGATGTGTTGTGGTATATGCAATGTGAAGCATGAGGCCCTGTTTATGCTTTGAGAGCCACTGGGGACAAAAGAGGGTGCTGGAGGGAAAACTTCCAGAAGTCACATTGAAATTGTTCAATGGTCTGGTTCTTGGGCTGCTGCCTGGATAAATACCTCTCTGTTTGATGTGATGGGGACGAGCAAGTTAAATGCCATGTTTGGAGGAATGGGGAGAGTGTTCTGAGTACTGCCCTAAGCCGTGGCATATCGTACATTGTATGTAGTGTAGGACTCCACCGATGTGAATTACCTTTCCTGCCCTTGGAGCTCATGTTTCAAGTTCTGGAAACACTCTGCCAGAATTAGACACGAAGAGGAGGGATAACATCCATCCACAGTTACGTTTCTTTCAGATGCATACAAGTGTTCTAAAGAAAAAATGTCCAAATATAGGTTTGTTATTTTGTTAACATTTAAAAATAACATAATATTTACAAATAACAAAACAAGTTTATTGCTTGTAAGAGGTCAAACTGCAATAATAACTGCAGAAATACTTTTCTAAAAAGCAGCAATTTTAAAAGTTGATTTTATGTTCAAAAGAATTAGCAGTTGATACCAAGCTCAGTCACCGAGATGAAACCAGCATAGTGGTGAAGGGATTGAGACAGTATTCAAAATCAAACATAAACCAATATATTCCCAGTTACATTTTCCTCTTCTGTTTAAAAGTTGAAGCAAACAGTTTTATCTTTTGATTTAGGAACTCACAGTGTTCATAAATTCGTATCTTAACAAAATCACTAATTTCTATAATTTATAAATAAAAATTTGGACTCATTTTGGATGGTCTTGGACTCCTGCCTGTCACAGTAGATTCTAAGTGCATGTGTCTGTGGAAAGGATGTAGGTAAGTATCATTTTTGCAGAATTGACTTTTATACATGTGGAAATACTAGCCCTGGGCATCTCTGATGAGGATGTGAAGCATTTCTGATGCTAGGGCCTGATCTTGTGAAGCGCTTTGTTCCTTGGTCTCCTTGATTTGGGAGTTGAGGATGGCTAATGCTTCTCAGAATCTCTCTTATAATAAAACACCTTTTATTTTATATGAAATAAATGTAGTCAATATTGGAAGAAAGGCAGCTTTAATTCTTGTAAAATTCCTGTTTCTCTGTGTATTTTGTTTAACACAATACTTGAATTCTAATTGATTTAAAGTTTAAGGGTGCTGTTTGGTAAATACGTTTCCTTCCATTAAGATACCATCCTGACATTGTGTCCTGAGACAAAACTGTTTAATTCTTGAGGGAAACTCTACAGACCTAAGCACTAGTGTTAGTTAAAGCATATACCTGGTAGCAATGATGATGACATTGTAAAGCACTATCTTGGTAATAGCTTTCAGGCATTAAGGCAAATAAAAATGTGCCAGATTGTTTTTGAAGCATTAGATGCAAATTATCAACAGGAACATATTTCTGGACTCAACAGCTGAATGTGTGAATTAATTATGGACACATTAGGAACTCAAAAATATTTTTTTAACTTTGATGTTTGTAAAGCATATTCCAAGTTATTGCTCTTTTAATGCAGAAAGGACGGTACAACCTTCATATATTTACCCAGTGCTTGCTTCAGTATCTAATTCTATGTGGACTTGCCTTAATTAACAATATGCACTAGACTTTCATTTTGCAGTGGCTGGCTATTGTGAAAGACTAATTTTATGAAAAAAAAGCTAGAGTGTAACAGATGAACAACACACATGATATTTCTGCACGCACATGAGAGCCTTAATCCTGCCGCGTGTGAGTGCCGTGGGCTGGCCGGAGTCCTGCCGGCGCCGCTGCAGGAGACTTTTCCAAAGTGGAGCTTGCTGCTGCCTCGGGCTCTTGGGCAGAGGGATTTGCTTATGCCAGTAGGTCCTTGCGTTATTTTGTCCAACACTAAGGCCTGGGTTTCTATTTTTTGTGTTAATTATTTTTAGTATTAAGCCCTTGGGCAAGTAGTTAAATAACATTATAATGAGTATAGTGTATAAAAGGCTAGAAATGTTTCATTTTAAAAGCCATACTTTTTAACAGTGTAGTCACACTGAAAGCCAAATTGCCATTGCTAACAGACAGAAGCAGCTCCCTTTACTTTAAAATAAACAATATTGGCCCTTATTATAATCTATTACTTAATTGGCTTCTTACTTTGAAATTGGTTTCATAACATTACATTTTTACTGCCCGTTCCTTTCTAAGGCTGGAAAATTCATTACCCAAAATTTTAATAATTGTATCCAGTTGTACTGTGCAGATGTGGCCTCCTGCAATTGTTATCTATGCATATTTGTTCATATAAATTACTCTGTATCATGTGAATGTATTTTGTTTTTCTTGTTTATCTACCAGGAAAGAAAGAACATTTCCCTTAATGTATTCATTCACATATTCCTTTTGCATTTATCATTTCATTTACAACTTGGTAATAGTAGTTCAGTTTTCACTGACATTTTTATAGCTGCTATGACAACATTCCTGTTTTGCATGATACATGCATAATCGGCTATGATCACAGTTTTACATTGCTTTCATTCTTTCTTAACTGTGTTAAAATTCCTTACAGCCTCCAAACTCAATTTTCCTATGCAGTTGTGATTACACCTATTTAAACATTTTCCTGGTAGTTTCATATTTATTCATAAAGGGACCAGTTGATAAAACACCTTTTCTGCAATCAGTCTGAGTTTTAAGTGTGATGTTTCTTCAAAGTTATTATTAGCAAGCAGCTCAATGTATTCCCAGCCTTTCAACATCAGTTAGGCAGTGTGGCAAAAAATGCTATTTTTCAGTAAACTTTGCCCTGTGTAGCAGTGATTTGTCTGAATGCGTAACTTGTTCTTCATCTTTATTAATGCTGTTAACCTTGAAAACTGTTGTATGTTTGTATTTAAGAGTCTGCAGAGATGCTTTCTGCCTGTTTCTCAGGTATTTCTTATGTGTGTGGCCATGTATCGCTAAGTTCACAAACAAATTTCTTAGCCCCTCTTTGCTAATCTTGAATCTGGAAAAGAAAGCAAGTCCTCACCATATGGGGTTTGGATTCTCCCTGCAGATGGCAAAATGACTCTACTCCTTCCCGGTGGAGAGGTCAGCACCCCTCTGTGTCCTACTTTCAAGGAAAAACCACCAGAATATTTCTTGGGGGTGGAGGAGGGAGCAAACCCTCCATCATTTCAGTCTTTAGTCTTCAGACTTCATATAAGTAATGTTTTCAGGAAGTTGTTATTCTCCTCATGTGAATTGTGGGACTAATGTCTGTATCAGTTATGTCCTAAAATCTAGGTGTTGGTGATTTCTTTATGGGAGCTTATTAACAGATAACGGTTTTATCTGGAGAAAGTAGATATTACCTCCATTTCTTCTTTATTTGCCAAATTAATTTATTGATTTGGAAACATCAGGTACCAGTACTACCTTTCTTTAGCAACAGAAAGCTTTGTGCCTTTTTGTGAAAGATTGCTGGAATACGAGAAGTGAATAAGGAACAAAGGAATGAATATTTAGTGAAGCTGGAAAAACTCATACTGGGTTAGTTAGGAATTATCTTAGGCAGAGTTATTAAATACTCTTTTTACGTCTTTGGGGAAACCTAGACAAGGTTCCAGACTGTTTCCAGCCATAGGAAAATGGGAAAAGAAAGTATATAATATTAGTAAACCATAGTTAAATTCCTTTTCTACTAATAAAATTCTGGATCTCACTCTTTCTGAATATCTGGTTCAATATTCAACACTTCTGAGTGTTGGACTGAAAATGTTTATTTTTCTTCTTCTTTTTATTATGGAACAACCCTCTGGTTTTGAATCAGTAAAGGGTGCTGGCATACCTATGCTGAACCCTAACTCTGGTTGTCAGAGAAAAATGGTTTGTCTATACGTTAAAGGTCCAGATTTGTTCCTCTGGTTACTTGATTGACTTCAGAGAGAGACAGTTGGTCCATTGCCTTTAATTATAGTTGAAACTAAATGGCATCCTTAACCTTGGGGAAGATTTAATCTGGTCTTCTAGAACAAGAGGTTACAAACTGACATGGCCCTTAAAAAAATATATTTCTGTTTTGTCATAGGTGGCAAGCAAGTCAAATAAAACACAGCCTCCCTGTATGCTCTGCCTGTGCGGGGTACTGGCACCCTTTTTTTTTTTTTTTTTCATTTGTGGAGTAAAACTTTTCTACCCTGAGGTTCCTTAAAAGTGATCCATGAAGGAAGCCCATGTAAATTATTTAAATACTTTTACCTTTTTCTAGTGTTTCAAGGCTCCCGGCACAGATAAAGCGTTTGCACCAATGGTCTCTGTCATTTGCACCAGATGTGTTTGCTTGCTTGTATAGCAAGTTTTTGTCACAATCTCCTTTTCATTCCATTTAGTAGTAACTTTAGCCAGCTTTGCACCTTTGTAAGAATCAGATGGGTTTTAATTGAATATTTTGACTTGGCAGATTAATTGTGTACCATTTTAAAAATTAAATTTCTTTAATTAAAAAACAAAAGCATTACCATTCTTGCGACAGCCAATAACCACTGTGTGATTGCACAGTAAGCTTGAGGAAGGAGACTTCAGGTTGTCCCTGTCAGACTTCCCTGCAGTAATGTCAAACTTAAAAGACAAACAAACTTAAAAACTTAAAAGGCAGATCATGATTTTATAAATGAAAAAACTTTTTAGTCCTCCCACAACTGAAAAAAAACCAAAGAAATCATGTGTATGAATATCATGGTCTTCAGAAGACAGAGCTCTATAGCAGGCCAAAACACCTCATTGGTTATGGCGTTTTCCATCGTTGTCTTTTTCACCAGTATGCTCTCTCCTACCCCTCCTCTGCTTTGTGTTTTGTGGTTTGTCTTGCTCTCACAAACCCAGGGGCAGATGGGGTGAATGAGGTGCTGACCCCATGAGGAGGAGTTGAGCCTTTTTACCTCCTGCTTCCTGTAGGAACAGGCCAAAACCAATTTGGTCTGGTATTTCCTTCTTTTGCACCTCCTGAACTGGTGGAGAAGATGACTACAAAAAATGGCATTGTAGGTAGGAAGTGCACAGCACACCTGTGATGTGTATTAATCACTACTTCAGTCAATCATAGCCTACTTGAGATTTAATCCTGCCTTCAGATGCACATCGTCCATTGTCTGGTGGACAGTCAAGGGCCTTAAAAAATTACCAAACCTTTTGAACGTTGTGCATGTAACTGTGAAGGGTTTAGATTTTGTGATGACTATATCTTATTCTGCATTCACAGGCAAGTTTTTTAGCGTGGTTCAGGCTAGGCAGATGCATTGGTTTTAGATTTTCCTCCAGGTAGAATTTGGGTGTTTTAAAGGATCAACATCAACGATCACCACTGGCATGTCCTCTGCTGTTATGTTTTGTACACATCAGCTATCACATATTATTGGGGTATGGACAAATATTTCTTAAACCCCATGACTGAGTTATATCCAGGAATAAATATTGGCAACAAAAGTTAAATGATGAAACCTCATGCAATGAACAGTAACTGATTCAAGCTGGGCCGGATATAGATAGCTAGAGTTGAAGGGAAGAAAGTATTCCAGTGACATTTTCTACTTTTTTAACTTTCTAGTTAAGAATCCCCCCTTTTTCCCCTTTTCTTAAAAAAAAATAAGGAAAAGAAGGAAAAAAAGAGATAGAGCAACTTTTGACCTTTTGATTCAGTATTTATTCTTAAAATCTAGGATTTGGGGGGAAAAGAAGGAAAGAAGCAAAACAACCCTCCCTACCCCTTTAAAATCTTTTAAAACTGTTATAGCAGTGCCTCCACTTATAGAACATCATCAATGGAGAGAATTTCCTTTGGAGACTAATTCTAATGTGCCAGAAACTGAAATCAACAATGTCTGTGTTAAACCTGAATGATGAACTTTCAAGGGATGGGGAACTTAAATTAGTTAAGAGATGTTAGTTGCTTGGTTAGTTTATTTTATATTGCATGTGAAAATCTAGAGGGAGAATGTTAGGTTTTTTTAATCTAAGCCTTTTTAAGTTATATATCCTTTGACATAGTTCAACAAAGAAAAATTTTAAAAATACAATGAAAAAGCAATCTATAACTATTCTTTTTTTTGTTTGTTTTGTAATAACAATAATTCAAAAATAATGGCCTGAAATTAAGTCTGTGGTCCTTTTAAAATTTTCTTTTGTCTCTTAAAAAAAAAGGAAGCATATTGTACTACCCCATAGTTATACAGAAATCCAATACTACAAAAATACTTAAGGTATTGGAAAAGTTAAATATGTTATTAGAGCATTATTAAAAGGAAAGCTAAGTCTTTTCATGTTGTCAATGAAACTTGTAAGGATTTTTTTTTCTAAGTGTGTTAACCATGTTAACATCCACTGTCAGGGCATCTAATGCGCAGGTACCCATCATATTCTTTGATTGCAGGAGATTTCCATGCATAAGCATTCAACTTTGGGTACCAAAGAGTCCATGTAGAGTCGCTGTGGGGGAAACTCACTATGTATTTTATGAACAGCCCATTTTGAAACACAGATGTGCAGTTGTTTGTAAATGCTTATACTGCCAAGCAGCTCAAGATGGTGAAGGTTAGCAGTTCTGGAGTTCAGTGCAGACATTTCTTGTAAACTATTAACTGCCGGGTGGTTTGTGTTTTGTGCACTAGTAGTCCCTGCAATGTAAACTTTGGTCTGCAGTTTTAAAGAAATTTGTCATGCAGGCTAGGAGGCCAGATTTCAAGTAACACAAAGGTGTGGGTCTGTTACCTCTAGAACTATGACTTAATAGTCTTTTATTATTAACACCTGAAAATATTTAGGTTTGTTTTTTCCTTTCAGTAGAAATACTATTTAGACCATAAATGTACAAGGTGTAATTATATCTATCTTGCATCTTTTTTCTTGTTTGAACATGACTTACTAGGAAAAGAATGCTAGAGACCCAAAATACTTATATTAAATGGCCTAGTCAAAGAGATTTTCCATTTTCCTAAGGCTTAAACTGGGGAAGTGACTGTCATTTGCAGGCTAGCAATACAGTAAAAGCACGTCATTGTACACAACATTTTATTTGGACAGCTGTATAAAAATGGCAACACACTGTGAAATCCATTAACAGCAAAACATGTTAAATTCAGCAAAATGCATCTCATGTGGAACACCGAATAAGAAATTATAGTCTGACTTTTACTAGTTGGTTATCAGAGTCTATCTTGAATGAAGAAAATTGAATTTTTTCCATGTGTCTGCCTATAATAACAGTGAACGCTGTACAGTGGGTTTTGAAACTAGTGTGCACCTGTAAATTTTTGCCCCTCAGACTTTTCCACAAGGTTTTTGCAAATCTGATCTTTATATCCATGAGGAACCTAAGGGGGAAGTTTTCACTCACGCAAGTAGCTCTTACCGGCATGTAGGGTCCCACTTGCACTCACTAGCATTACTCGATTCAGAAATATTTGTAGGGGTAAGTTTTAGGGGATGTAGGAGTAAGAGATCAAACTGGAAATAGATGGACGCTTCCCCAAGTTGTGTCCCTGCCGATGCCAGCAAGGACTGCAGTCTTGACAACCAAGAGCAGGTCTTTTGACTCGGGAGGGATTTCCATGGGTGGATTTTGCTGTGCATGTAGTAAGACTTTTCAGGGTTAATCAAATAGCATTTAAAAATTCAAAAAATCTCTTGTGAAGTATTTTGCATATCCATTGTTCATACTGTTTAACTATGAGATGTTGCTCATCAAGATAGGATGCCATTAAGTATTCTGGTAGAGAAACAAAAAATGAGTTTACTCTTGCCTGGTAGAAAATGAAACAGCCATGTTAACTTTAGCTCTAATCATGAGATTAAGAGTCTAATGGGGAATAATATAATTTTCAGTTCTTCAAAGCCAGCATCAATGACCTTTGGAGAGTTTTAACTTTAACAGCCTAATGATTTCTCTTCTGGAAGGTGCAAAAACCGGTCTTTTCCCTGAGCAGAAAATGAAAAGCGGATGGATAAAGACGAGCACAAGTAGCCGTATGCTGGAGCAGGCTAAACAACTTTTAGCCATATTCAGTACAACTCGTGAGAGGTTGTTTCCAGGCTTTATTGTCTGAGCCACCAGCTGCTCTGAAGGGAGAAAATAAATCCAAGGAAGAGCCACAGGGCTGGGGGACAGCGTGGTGGCAGCCCCGCTCCTCTGCCCAGCCGGCCCGTGGCAGCGGCGGCTCTTGGCAGCGGGGCTGAGTGCGCATGCCGCTCGCCCTGAGCAGGTTTGCTGTCGTTCAGGGCTTGTTTCCTGTGTAAGAGCGCTGGAATTTCTTGTTTCAGTTCCTGTTTGCAGCGTTTGTGAGCTCAGGCTGTTGCTCTTTTGCCAAGCTGGCAGAGCGTGGGGGTGACTTCCTGTGCAGGGGATGTAAAAGCGATTCTCTGATTCTTCCTCTGCAGCCATTGGGAGATAAAAGCCAGGACATCGGGGACTGCAAAGAGGGAGCCAAATTATATTTATAATATTAAAGTGAGTGCATTTGTGGTTTTGCCATTCTCCAGGGTTTTTCGTAAGTAGAAAAACATGAATTAGCATTTTCCATTTCCATATATTGACTGGAAAAATAGCCTGCTCTCAATTAAGACCTATAGCTTTTGGGATGTATGCAACAATTTTATAAAATATTTACAGCAAAATTTGCATTTTACATGGTATTACAGTTTTTCTTGTGTTTAGTAGAAAGGACTTAGGCCTAAGAGAGGAAATCCATCCAGCGTACCAAAAGGGAAATAAATCTAAAATTAGATTGTTAGTATTCACAACAAGGAGTGTCCAGCACTGACTGTTACCTTCAGTAATTATCGAAGGTCACTTTCCCCACCAGCTATTTGTTACAGCTGCTGTAAGGACCGCGCTGCCTACGCAGAGCTATTGCTATCCCTTTAAAACTGCCTTTGGAAGCGATTGGAGCTTTGTGCTAGACAGATAAGTAGAACATTTTTTACCAAATGTAAATGCGCACTGTAAAGAACATAGCTATTTCCTGGATAATTTGCAGTTGTATATTTTATGTTAATTTCACCGAAAATATTGCACCCCTGCCAGGTTTAGTGGAGGCTCACTGTGATATGAATAATTTCTAGCGAATCATTTTTTTTCTTCATTTAAGATTTGGCACCTTTTTAAGATTTTAATAATAGCAACAAGGAGGAAGATTTAGAACAAGTGAAACATTAGAGCCAAAGAAATTCACATTGAGCGCTAATGTAAAATAGCAAGAATAATTACATGGAAAACAGTTTCCACAGATGTTTTTCCTTGTAATGTAATAACTATTTACTAAACTGTTTATTTTAGGCCCTTGGTTTACAATAAAATATTTATACATGCTCTGCTGTAATAAAAAAATATTGACAAAATACTATAGAGATTTTTAAAAGACAATTAGTATTTCACTGTCTGGAAAGTGAACACAAGAGAAGCAGTGCCAGCCCTTGCCACACGCACTGAGAGGAGATCCGGGGTTATCAGCAGCATCCCTTTTGGGTTTGTCAGTATTCGACCTGGCTAACAGGGAGGCTCTGGACTTGTGGCAAACCAGAGGGTAACTTACTGAAGAACATGAAAGCTAACACTCTGAACACCATGGAAACATGGTTTTCCACTTCATTTCAGAAAGAAAAACTTTATTCCATTCCTGACATATTATACAATAAAGTTATATCTTGTCTAAGCAAAATGTGCCTGCTCAAGACGCCAGAATCCTGAATCTTGTTCTTAAAAACCGGCATGGTACTGTGACTTCTCCAAAATACTGCCTGTGGCCTGTTTAAAGCTATTGCTTTATTCTGACCGAGTCACATCTGTCATACACCTAATTCATGAAGTTACATGCTCATTGAGTGTGTACGCTGTGTTACACAGGGGATACTGCACCTATGCAAATATAGCAGTGTCTTAGGGTACTGAAATAATAAATTCCGCAACATTGAAAGGTCTAGAGATTCTACTTTCCACACTAATCTTAAAATGTCTATTCTTCTATTCATGAATATATAGAAAAAACTTTATTTTCAGGTGTCTGTGGCCTTACCTGTTAAAACCTTGAACACAGTGTAGCATCCCATAAGGAACTTTGGTTCCTTTGCCTGCCAGTTTCATAATGAAGGATTTTAGTTTTTTTCTTCAGAAGTTATTGTACATCTTTTACTTAACACCAGACTGCTGGCACATAGCAACTTTAAAACGAGGCCTCCAGGACAAAAGAGAAGACACCTGTAGATTTCATGTGTAGGCCCCACTGTCTGTTTGCTTTTGAGCACCACCAACACATTAGAGGAACCTGAAGTCTAAAGTCTGAGTAAAGACTGCATGGCTGGATCTGAACACCCAACATTTGGGAAACAGGAAGGTTTCAATATCTAGATCTGAATCCATATTTAGCAGTTCAGGCTTTACTTTCAAGTAGACAATTCCCTGGAGTTTCCATGCTAGCAAGTTCTGAGCTTTATCATTGCAGAAGAAACAGATAGCTGCCTTGTGAAATGATTTGAAAAATGAATTAAAAATATACCTATGAACCTCTTTTCTTGGTGAAACTAATAACCGTCACCTGCTTAAATATCAGTGGTGTGACTGACTATGCAGAGTTTTGTCATGCTGGATTATAACGTGCACAAAAAAAGAACAGGGCAGAGCAGAAAACGTGAAGCATGAGAACTAAAACTGAACAAAAGAGGGAGCTAAGAAATCTAAAATGTTCAGTTTTAAGGCAGAATAATCATGGTTACCAGATGCCTTTTGTTGTAAACAGACTTTTTTCCATGGTTGACTCTTATATAGAGGCCAATGCACGCAAGAGTTTTGTGAGCCTTCTACCATGCCATGCAAAATCACCATGTCCCTTTCCCATGGTTTGCCTGCGTGGAACCTAGCCACAACAGCTTTTTGATAATTAAAAATTGGCTTTCCCTATGAAAGTCTGGATAATTTAATATCAAACTTACAATAAGAAAAATAGATGGTGTAATATGTGCAATATTTTCTGTAAATTAAACCAAAGTTGGGTTCTTGGCTTTTAGCCCTTTGCTACCTTCCTGCCTGTGAAATGTTGATACATTGCAGAGTGCTGCCAGGTTATGCAATTATTTCAGTGCAGCTCCTTTTGAGTCATCGGTAGGGTCCAAAGCTAGCATTAAAGAAAACAAAGGAATTTGTGCTTGGAAATCAGCATTGCTCTGCACGCACAATTTTTTTTTTTTTTCCCAAGGACTATGTTATTGTGTAAGCTAATGATTTTGTTTTTAAGTTATATTCTCAGGGGTAAGGACATCCAGAATAATCGAGGATGTACTTTTAATACCAATCCTGTGCAATGTTAGGTCTCTGGTGGAAAATTGGACCGATTGCAGGGCTTGAGCCTTGGATTAACCCCCGCTTGGAAGAACTGTTGATTTCTTGGTGCTGAGTACATTTGTAAATGGATACATGTTACCTATGTGTAAATTAGTTCAAACGAAATTAGCCAGTTCCCTTCCCTCGTGCCTTTTAAAAGGCCACTTAGTGTTTATCATCGTAGAAGCCATTATCTCTGTTAGTAATTTTGAAAACTAAGTACATGCACCACGGTTCTGCCCTTCGCTGGCTGAGCCCAGCTCACCTGTTTGGCCCTCCCTGCTTCCCCCGGCTGCCGGCCTGGCAGCGGCGGGGGGGCCTCCCCTCCCCGGGAAAGCTCAGCTCACCATTCTCTGTCTCCAGCCCAAAGTGGGAGTCCTGCATGGGTATGTAAAGCAGAAATGTGGGTGTAATATCTACTGTGTGGGTCTGAGAGGAAAGGCGGGCGTGTTTTGCAATTTTTGAGGGTTTTCTGTTGTGGAGAGGAGTTCAGAAATTTCCCATTTAAATTGGGCATTGTTATCAGTACTTCTGCATGGAAAAGTAGCATATTAAGAGAGGTAGATAAAGGAGCAAAGCAAGAAAGCACATGTAGAGGAAGGCTGTGGAAGGAGGTTTTTTTCCTTTTTTGAAAATCCACGTGGTATGAGTTACAATGCAAACCTTTTCAAACATTCTCCAAAAACACTCACCTAGTATCCCTACCATACTACTGCATGTAATGAAACAACTGGCAGAGCGTGTTGTTTTAATAAAGCATTGGCTGTTAGTGTCTCTCATGTTGGATCGGGAAAGGAGTTCAGAGGAGCAGATACTGCTGAAGAATCTGTCTCCAATTTTCCCTTGGAACTGCACTTCTAGGGTTTTTAAAGGTTTATGTATTTAACAGTGCAAATCTTCATTTTAGCTTTTCATTTGCTGCTCAGGATTTTTATTAATTTTGCAGTGTTCATTTAAGTTGATCCAGCCCTTCATATCATTTTCAGCTTGAAATATTAGTTCAGAGATAAGCTTTGTTATTAAATGCTTAATCTTGAACACTTGTCTTATTTGGTAAGAATTATCTCTGAGATGTAGGCAAAGAGAAGTTGACTGCTGTGGTTTTAAAGCAGCTGTAACTGGAGTAGCCCAAGTTACTAGTTTACAAAGGTTGGCATCCCTTCAGTTTGCCATTGCAGCAGCTGGACTTCATTAAGTGCTGGTGTTAATTACTGGGAGAGCGTTGGTTCAGTATGCATGCAGCAACACTTGGGGTGACACACAAAATAAGAAAAGGGTCACCTTGAAATAGAAGCTTAAAAAAAAAAAAAAAGCAGCAGGGCTGCCACTAATTTTGTAACTATATTCAGTTCAAACTTACGCTGCAAACAGTGAAATAAGCACTACCGTGCGGTTGTAAGGAATGTCTTAATTGCATCTGCCGTTGACTAGGCTAGGAAGGAATGTAGGCACAGTGCGGGCTAACTTGCCCCATAATAAAGGAGGATGTTAATGTCTTATTTTCTATGTGTGTGGCGTGAAAGAGAGAGGGAAAATTCTTTCTGTATTCTCCAGAGTTTTCAAGCCATATACAGTACGGTTTGAGGGGGAATTATTAATAATTTCTTATACCGTAAATAGTTTTCTATGGAGAAAACCTGTTAAGGGCTTGTATCTAAGGAATGTTTAAACGATGAATGTCATGGAGAATAACATAAAACATGTGGCAGCATAAAACAAGTATTGCTTGGAAATGTTGTGTCCTAAGGCTGATGACATTCAGACAAAGCAGGCCACGTCCAGCCCTGGTGTAAGCAGCCAGTGGTACACCCGTCCCAGTATACCACCACCTGCTTAAGCAAAAGCTAATTTTTATCCTTGTCTTTTGCCTGGCAATTGCCTGGATGCAGGAGCCAGGGGCCTGGGCTGGAAGGGGTGTGTGTGAGGATGTTGGAGGAGAATTAGGTTATTACATTTCCTCCTTAATTCTTCATCAGGGCTGCCGCCTGTATTTTCTACAGAAAAATCAATGCATTCTGATTCTGTAATTTCCCATGGTGCCTCGCCGGGCGCGCGGTGTGCCGTGGGAGGTGACATATCCGGTCATGGCAGCTTGAACTCTTTTTTCCAGTGAAAGAATTCATTGGAATTTCACAACCTTTGCATGCTTTTGTGAAAACACTCATTTGTGTTTGCGCCAACCTGCTAATGGCGGATGCCGGGGCTTGCGAATCCCACCTACATTCGGTGCTCGTTATGGCATGGAATGTGCTGTTAATAATGCATCTGTGAAACTCAGCTGCGAGGGAGCCAAGTAATTATCCCACCGTAGCGTTCCCTGCTTCAGTGTCATCACAACTGGGGCTTCATTAAAAGTCCTAACAGTAGAGATGTTGTGTGGTGCAGCCTGTATATATATTTTTTCATTTAAATTATCAGCAATGCCATGGCTCAGAGGTAATTTGACTTTTTGAAACCGTGGAGCCCCTGTGAATTTCCTTCCTCCTCTCCCTCTCGCTGCCGCACCAGCTGATCAGCCCCAGAAGAACAAAAGGTTTATCTGAAGCTATGAAGCATATATTCACCAGCTTCTGGCGTCTAGATAAAAAAAAAAAAAAAA
>VZTL01053824.1:58991-64629 GCA_013400535.1 Scopus umbretta
TGATGACAAACTGTGTCAATGAATGAAACCCAATTGTTTATAACACTTGATTATGGCTCTGGAAATATTACTCCAAGCCTTCTCCTGGTGACATGTCACATTTAGATCAAAAACTCTATGTGGCAGTTCACATTTTTTAAGCTGGGTGCAAGCATGCCAGATTCTATTTCGATTGAGCGGCTGGCATTCAGAAAGCCACATTTAATAGGATCGAAAGAAAAGAAATGTTACTTTTCATCACACAAGACAACAAAGAGAACCCAGGAAACGAAAATATTATTTCGTTTGAACAAATTACAGTAAGACTCTCAGGGGCTCTTTCAGGGAGTAGATGAGGAAAAGCACTTAAATATCATTCCATCAAACTAAATTTTTAACTACAATTTTTTACAGATAAAATGTGTTGGGAGGATTCAAAGAAGATTAGAGCTCACCTAAGAAACAGTATTCAAATTTGAACAGCTAATGGAAGCCTGCAAAAACTGTTAATGTCTATGTCTTTCCTCTAAGGGACTTAGATTTCAGTATTCTTATAAAAACACATTGAGCTGATTTCATTTCTCTGTCTCCACAGACTTCATTCTTGTAATTTCAGTAAGTGTTATAAATGTCATTTTAAGTATTATAATGCTAATCCCTACTGACAATAAGGTTCTAAAGCTCAGCTTCCATTACTAAGGTAATGTTTACCTCAGATAGCATATAATTGTTTGCTTTTTTCACAGTAAATTCTCTGTTCCCAACTGCTTAATCAGCCATGGAAAAGAGAGAAGACTTTCGTACTGTTTAATGTTCTTGTGATTACATTAGAGTACCATGTAAACCCACATCAGTGGATCTCAGGAAACACAATTTTTTTTTGTTTGTCCACAATTCTGAAGGCAAAGTATTTTGAGCAGTGGTCCCTGCAATAACATGAATCATTTATTAATATAAATATCACGGATATGGTATAAATCTTCTCTGCTCCTGAACTCTCAGGACATTTCTTCGTTGCCCGAGTTGGAATCAGTGAGGACTTCCTAGTGCCTTGCTGTAGTTCAAATAATGCACCATATTCCAGTCACAGGCAATGTATTCCCTGCTCTCAACAGCAGGAGACCAGCGTATACATTCCGTATGAGCTTTCCACTGCATCACATCAACCTAAACAATATTTTATTATGCTTTATGAAAGTTAAAAACTTCTCTTCCTTCTAACGCTCTGTAGAGGACACAGATTATTGTTGGCTCAAGGATAAAATTTGACCGTCCTGTCTTTTCTGCCAGAAACTGAATGCGCTCACAAATTAAGTTGTGAAGGAAACTGGTATCGTTCAATGACAACAAAGAGTGTGTTTAGTAGCGTGCTCATTTATAACCCTGCTTAGGGAGGAGGTGTAAAAGCTGGTGGCAGAGCAGGAGCCCACAGTGGTTGGTGCTGGGGGGCCACACGGGGATGCTGCTCAGCACAGGGCTGCAGGTGGGCATGCTTTTTGGTACAGCGATGCTAAAACACATAACCCATAGTTTTGGAGAGTGGCAGGTGCAGTGTGAGTGCTCTCTCTGTTACTATTTTTAAATTTTGGGGTGGCAACGGACTGATCTTAGCATTGCAGTCTAATATGTATTAGCCCTGAGCAGGGTCAAAAACCACAACCATGAACCTCTGCCCAAGGTGAAAACTACATTGAAATTAGACCGTTGCTTCAAACTCCACCCACAAGTTCATCACCAGCTTTCCATTTCTTTGTGTTAGTTGTATCAATGGCCAGCTGGTGTTTTGGCAGATTCTTTTACTTGACTGAATTCCTCAGTGCACTTACAGGTGAGCTAAAAATAAGAGCTTCATGGGCATGATAGCGTATCACTTAACTAGAAATGCAAATGCCCATAAGGGCTGATAATAAACACAAATTGATTGACAAATAATGTAGTTAAATACATTTAATACATTTTCACTTTGGACAAAGAGCATTGAAGTCCATAGGAGTTTTTCCTGTTCAACCATATCATCTCATGAGACCATTAGTGGATGAAAAGATGTCAACCTGGAAGCTCAAGTATAATCTTGGTGAGAAGACTGCCTTTGGGTTTCAGATCGTTTTAGTGCTTGGGGGCTTGGAAGGATCACAGTATGTGACCAGGTCTTGTGGCCTTGCTATTTTCAGCCCCAAAGCCTGCTGTCTGCCCACAGCAAAGAAGGGAATTGCAGGTGGTCAGCTGGCTGCTGAATAACTTGGTGTACGTTGGCCACGAAGTCCGTATTACCTACGCACTGTCCCAGCCACTTGCCATGTCCCAACAGCAGGTATCATTCAGGCTTATTTGAGGGTTTGAACTCTAGACTAAGCTATAGCCTTTCATTTCTTATATATAAACGTTGATTATGAATTGCAGCTGCCCATGGTTTTGTAACGCTGTGCACTTATGAATTGCATGGGGTTGGAGGGTGCATTGTGCACCGGGCTGGTGGGAGGCTGAGGAGGAGGCGGCTGGTGGTGAAAAGGAGCCAAGTGCAGGCCAGCCCAGAGTGTCCATCCTGACAGCAGGTGTGCAGGACACATCTTTTGTATGTGTTCTAGAAATAGGTTAATATTTTAATGATAGATGGTTTGTTTTAATGAGTTTTGAAATTAAGTGCTGATCTTGGCTCTTTGAAGGGAAGTGATTGACCCTAAAGATTCTGCTTTTTGTGAACAAAAGGGCTGTGGTTTTATTTTTCTTCACATGATCTCTATAAGGGGTCATTTTAAGGATGCACGAAGCACACTTACAGAAGACAGGAGCAGGGATTTTTCTCCAGTAAAATATTCAGCCAGCGCTCTTTGTCTCTCCCCAAGAACATTGCAGGATCCAGGAGCATTAAGTGAGCCACAGATGCCAAACCAAGGGGAAAAAAAAAAAAAAGAAACAAACTATATTTTCTGCTCATCTGTGGAGTGAGGATAACACAGGCCCAGAAGCGCACGTTGTGAAGCAATTTCAGTCGTAGCTGAGTGCCTGTTTTCCCCTGGAGCACAGACTGTAAAAATCTTAAAAACCCTGGTTTCTATTTCCTTAATATTCTAGTTTTGAAGATGATATTGTGATGAAGAAAGGAAGAGGAATGTCCTTTTTAAAGCTCTGTTCCCTGTTTATAATTAGGAGATTTGGGCAGCTTGATGTAGGAGAACGTGCACTAGCTTTTTCTACCTGTTTATAATGCATAAATAAATATTTCATTTTAGAGAGAATGAGACGTGAACACAATAGCTTATATTTTAATCTGTTACACCCAATGTAAGCCTGGAGTAACTCCAACATTCAGAAGTCAGCATTGTTAGTCTGGGTTTATCTCTCTGTAATTGAGATGGGAATCTGGCCCACTCTCTGCAACAGACTGCAAAGAGCTTTTTACCTTTAAATCTATCACATTTAAATTACATGGGGCCACAACATGTCACCTACATCCTTGACTATTTTAATACAAAAATATAGTTTAAATCTCCCTGGATTTGCTGATCATCCTGGGATTTCTAAAGATACTGTTAGGCTGTAAGAGATAATGAATAGCAATGAAGAAAAAAGTCTATATTAAGTTTTTCTGTATTAGGATAAATAATTTCATTGTGGTATAGTTTGAGACTTAGCACTATGCAGTGTGCAGCATGTTACTGGCAGTCATGCCTATGGATCCACACCTTTGGGTGCACGTAGCCCGTGCTCCTGTGACACGAGGGCATTGCCTCCGATACCACTGCAGGCTTGCGCGAAGCGCTTCCTTTGGATTTGAGTTTGTGAACTTATAGCCTGTGGCCAGAGTAATGCTGTTCCGTGTATTTATTTTCCTTTTTTTTATTGGACCTTGATTGCTTGTGCTTTTTACTAAAGCATAAGGAAGGCTAACAACAAATAGTGGCAAAGAAAATTAGAGATATTTGGCTCTCTTAGTGGGTCATCTCCCGGGTGAGTTAAGCAAGGGCAGGGTACAGAGGCTCCATCTGCGGAGGCCAATGCTTCCACTCCTCCATCTGCTGGGTGGACACTGGCCTCGGCTCACTGCACAACAGATGAAATCCATACAAGCAGATTTTTCCAGACCAGCCAAAATGAATTTGACTAACCAACAACAGGGAGGGGGCAGCCTGCAGATCTATAGACTGGGTTACCGTAGATAATTCATTCAACAACCCAGTGCCTTGCTTAACTCAGCTGTAAAATTGAGTAAAAATAGCACATTGGTTACAATGAGGTGTCACATCTTGGCCAGCAATGTTCTTTAGGCAGAAGAGACTGACCCTCTTACAGAATGGACACAAGCAGAAACACTGCTGTGGCACTGCGAGCCCCTCAGCTGTCAATACAGGGAGTTTTTCTAAGTTCTTATCCAAAGTAATAAACTCTTTAAAAAATCTATTTAAAAATCTATTTCTTTTTCCCAAGAATATACCTAGATATTTACTGGTGTGAGAGGGGATAAAATCCTGATCCCATCAAAGTCAACTGGAAGAGCTTAGTGTAGCTAGGGCTTCATTTGGAGAGCTACAGTGGCAGTATCTCAAGTTTTTCTTTTCCATAGCAGATCCTCATGTTCATAGAAATAAATGCCTTGCCATACCTGCCTCCAACTTGCAAGGAACGCAGTGTGAGATATCGTGGACAAAGCTGCATATACATTTTATTTTTTTTTTAAAAAAAAAAAAAAAGGCAGCAGTTCAGAGAAATCTGTGAGGAGGGAGGAGATGTGGATAAACTCATCACTTTCCTAATCGCCGTCATTAACATATCTACAGAGAATAAACATTTGCCCAACTCCGGTAACAATGGTATGAAAAGAAAAGGTAAAAAGTGGGAAATAGGAAGGAAAATTTGCTGAATAAATAGCTTATTTACTGAGGAGAAATCACAGCACTGTTTCAGTGTGCATTCTCTTTCACCTTTTACTCTGGAGTTTGTACAGAAAAGTTAACTTGGCAGCTAAATACTCGTTTGGAGTCCCTTTAGAATTATTTTACAAGGCAAGAAATGGTTCAGTTGTGAAGGTAGTAAAAAAGGAAACTAATGCTTGTCGTAGAATTTTTTTTTTTTTTAGAGTGTTAAAAGCAAGTAAACCCCTAGTGATCTTAAATAATTTGCGTAAGTACGCTCAGCACATTCACTTCCTTGGGAGTGCTGATTGGGTACCAATGTATTAGTCCCTTTAAAAAGGAAAAAAGGTAATGAGAGGTAGGAATGCTACCTTCATGATAATTTCCTGGTCTTCTGCTTTCCTCGGAGGTCTGGTGTGTGGGAGCACTGACCAACTCGATACTCGCGCAGATAATAGAGTCACTTAGGAAATGAGAGACGGCAAATGGCAATTTGAGGTGGGAGGGATGGCTCCAGCAGTAAATGGCACGCATTAGGACAGCCTAATCACTTAAATGCAGCCTATTAGTAAGTTTAGCTGAAGATGTTAAAAGAATCCTTGCAGCCTCTCCGTTGGCATGTTTGGAAGGGAGTTCAGTTATGAGACTATTAAAATGTTATTTTGATAATTAAGCCCACAGCTGTTGTGAGGGCGTTGGGGGCAGGAGCCGACGAAGCAGCCGGCTGCACAGCGCACTGCCGGCGTGGGAGGCAGGCAGGGGAGAGGAGGGGAGCTCCTGGGAGCTCCCCAGCAGGTGGGAGAGCCGGG